>PVJH01002340.1:83990-171875 GCA_004026705.1 Nesogale talazaci | reverse complement strand
TTTTTTTTATAGAGATTTCTCAGAAGTAGCTTCATTGACAATGGAATGTACAAAATAAATGGCATGTCAACAAGTAAATTAGCATTCCCTTTCTGGCCAGCTGGGTCATGTTTCCTTTTTGAAATCTTGGTCCCTTGGTACAAAATAATCATAATCTAAAAGACCTCATTAAATGATCAATATATTGACATAACCTCTATAAAAGAGACACATAGTGTTTTAATTGATTCCTAAGATTCATGAAATGGACTATTCAGCTCAAGGCTCTAAATTATATGAGAATCTTTGTTTTACTTAATATATAATTTTCTCTAGTAGACTAATGATGGCCCATCAAAAAAATTCAAGAACTTTTATATTTAATGAAATAATAAATCAAATACACCTTCTACACACGCCACATCATCACCCAAGTTAAAATGCACAGGTTAAATCGTGTTTACTTACCAAAAAACTTCCAAAGGCTGAATTAAATATTGCAGCTGCCTGTAGAGAAAATAGATGGGAGGGAGGGAAAAATGAGAAGGGTAGAAAAAGCCAACGAAGCATTCCCCCTAACCCCTCTATTCAAAACCTTTAAACATGGATTCCAGAAAGCAAAGTTCGTTGGTGCTTACAAAAGTTGCCAACGGCCTGTAGTTGACTAAGATAGATGACCTGCAGCTCAGGAATTCATACATTGTGGGTCTCAAAAGCAAACGGAGAAGGCTTGCCAGGGGAGCCTCGGGACCTACATGGCACCACCAAAAGAACCAGCACCAATGCAAAATCACAACCTTCAGGTTGATTTTGTTACTGGGCTCCAAACGATCAGAGGTTGATTTATTTACCTCACCTCCCCCCAACCTCCAACCCCCCAGAAAGGTCATATTCCTGGAAGATGGCAAAACAGAATGGTCGGGCGGACTGAAGCTAGGCTGCAGTGAGCAGAAGTCCATGAGGCACAACCACAAAGTGCGATCTGCGGTTCCTGGAGAGCACACAGTGGAAACTTAAACAAAAGACGAAGGACGTCTTCGTCTTGCTACACTGTCAATTCTAAAACAGGAAGAAGCAAACAAAACTTCAACTTGGTGTTCATACATAAAGAAGAAATATTTGACTGTGCTTACCTAAATATCCAGGGAATACATAGTAGATAGAATGTAGCTCTTAACTTTAAATCAATCACTATATTCCGTAGGGCTACACCTGAATCCTGATAGCGTCTCCCATTACCTCACAGTCCAATTTGGTGAAGAAAACAAAAAGGAGAGAGGTGAAAAAAGTAAATGTAAAAATAACCAAAAAGCAAAGGGAGGGCTAGAGAAACTTCTTTACATGTCCTGTAGATCCCGAGAAGAATTGCATTAATCATGGACATTATCAGCTACATGGCAGGAAGAAGAGGGTGTCAATTTAGTAAGTTTGAATAAAGTCCAAAGCCAGGCTAAGAGCTATCGCTGAAATGCCTTCTGCTCCAGAAGAGGATGCAAGGAGAGTGAATAGGCAATGAGATCCTTGGCTCCAGAGAGCTTAGCACTCCTATTCAAGTTCATAATTAATTCAGAGCTTTGATAATTTCATTAGATTTCTCCTTTGCTGGCCCTATCAATAAAAGATGGCACTGGACCACAGCTCCTCTGTGGCATAAGCACAGGCACAGGCACAGACCAGGGAAACCTTTGCTTCCTGACAGGGACAATGGCATATGGTGTTCCGTGTTGTGCAGGGAGCAGTAGAGGGAAAAAAATCAGCTAAATAAAACATTACAGATGGCAATTGTGAACTATAGCACCATATTAAACACATCTTTCCTGGAATGCCATTATGGAATATTCCAGGAGAAAAAGCTTTGTGCATAAAAGTAAAAATAGATGAAAAGGTATAAAGAAATGAGTTTTGGTAGCATCAATAGGGAATGCTGCCTTCTTCCTACAAAAATGCACATTCTCCCCAATTTTTTCTGCTAGACTCAGTTTTGTGCTGAAAACAGATTGTCTCTCTTCTTAGTAAGGAAATGAGCCTCCCCCCCCCCCACCATTGGCACCCCTGCCCTCCTTTTTAATCCCTATCTTCCAAATTTCTTTCTTTCCAGGGCCTTTCATCTATGTTACACTCAGTAACTAGTAGCTCTGCCTAGCATCTCTGTAAGTAAGCAGGGAGTGCTTTGAAGTAAAAAGATTCAGAAGCAAAAGTGAAATAAAAACTAAGTACGTCACCCTGCTCCCTTTCTCTTTTTTGTTGTTGTTTGTTTTTTGTTTTTTTGTTTTTTTTGGGGGGGGCATCACTGCCCTCTGATGGTGGGAGTAGGAGGTCCAACATTGCTGCTGGATTTGAACCTTTAACCCAGTGGGTTGCAGTCCCACGCACAACCACGACGCCACCGGGGCCCAGCCTCCTTTTCTCTTTTTAACCTGAACATAAGCGGTGTGCTTTCTTTACAAGGCCTCTCATAACAACAGTGAGGGCAAGTGATGGGCACCACAGAGCAGCTTCAGGCCAGCGGTGCCAGCACAACACTCATCCCTCGTTGTTTTCCTGCAGTAGTGATGGATTTGAAGTCATTTTCCTACACTGCCACTAGGTCGTCCCCCTCAATGAGATCTGGTGGTTATTCTGGGGTTCTGGGAACTCAGCAGAACCCTATGAAATGTGCAACTGAACCAAGAATATTGGGTACAACAGAATCAAGCTATCCCAGTGAATAGTTTTCTCATCTATAGTTGTTTTTCAGAGTTCCAAAGAATGAGGGAGGGTATTGTTTACATCTCTACAAGTGAGGGAGAGAGGAACCACACTTCAACCATGTGCTCCAAGACATGAATACAATATACCAGCAATGAAGCAGAGAGGTCTGCAGGGCCAGCCCCTATCCAAACTACATGGACACCCCCACCACCCACCCCAGAAGAATGCACTACAGAGAACAGCGCTGAAGCTAAAGCTCAGGGAAAGGGACACGTCTGATTGGAGCACACAGGAGCAAATGAAGAGGGAAGGGGAGAGAGTGGAACACATCCTGGCCCATCAAGCCCCTGGGACAATATTCCTGCTCTGAGCAGTCAGTGTACACAGAGAACCATAGGGCCAGCCCCAACACGAGACAGGACACTCCTCAATGACCCATAATGCTATAGAGACAACACTGGAGACACAGTGTGGGAACTTTGCCTGACCTGACCCCACCACACTGGGGCCAAACGCTAGAGATATGCAGCAGAGCAGCAGGGGAAGCACAGCAATGAAGTCTAAAAATACTCTAGGGCCAGGGCATGATACCCCATGAGACTGACAGAAAACACACATGAAGGTCAACATACAGACCTGGAACTATTTATATGCTTTTCTTTGTTGTTGTTTGATTTTTTTGGTTTTTGTTTTCTTTTGTTGTTTTGTTTTGCTTTGTCTTGTTTTTGTGCTTATCATTGTCCCTGTATATCCATCTCGATATGATAGGCAGGATTAACAAGCCAGAGAAGAAAACAATGGGACCAAGTTTCCAGGGGGACACAGAAGAGGGGGAGACAGGGAAAATAAACAGGGGTGCCAACAAACCCAGGGACAAGAGAACAAGTGATCTAAAATCAATGGCGAGGAGGATGTAGGATACCTGGTACGACTTGATCAAGGGCAATGTAACCGAGAGGAACTACTGAAATCCGAATGAAGGCCACACGTGATTCTGGGACAAGAGGAAAGTAAAAAGAAATAGAGGAAAGAATTAGGAGGCAAAGGACATTTATAGAAGTCTAAATACAGGGGCTGAACCCTGGTGGCGTAGTGGTTGAGTGCGGGACTGTGGCCCACTGGCTTGGTGGTTCAAATCCAGCAGCAGCTCTCCAAGAGCAAGGCTGGGCCTCCCACTCTCACCAGAGAGCAGTGATGCCCCCCCCACAAAAGAAGTCTAAATACAGGCATGTACATATGTAAATCTTTTTTATATAATGATAGGGAGGTAGATCTACGTACATATATTTAGATGATAAATATTAAGGCAGCAAAAATGTTTTGAAGAGGATGATGGCAATATATGTACAAAGATGCATGACATAACTCATGTATGTATGGATTATCATAAGAGCTGTAAGAGTCCCCAATAAAATGACTTCTTAAAAAAAAGAATAATGAATATTAGAAGTATTTAACTGATAATGTGATTGATAAGTATGCATATCTTATGAACTCTCAGTTCTTACCACAATATACAATGCCTATCGTGAACAGACCTCCATCCATTCAATTCCTTAGCTCCATGTTCATATTCCTGCAACACTAGGCTGCTTGTGATTTCCCAGTTCATCATGTTGTTTCTACCTCTCCACTACCTGGCTTGGAATGGCCTTCTGGACTATTCCCATTCACCCACTCGTCCTCAGTGACCAGCTTCTCACATTGCTCTTCTATGTTTACCAACACAACCCCTAACATACACTTTAGAACAAATATCACCCTTACAGGTAAACTTAGTGTCACGTGCCTGCTCCTAGACCATCCTGAGCAAACCTCTACCACATCACACGTGTCACACTATACTGAAATGACTTAATTTCATGCCTGCCTGCCTCATTCCAGTCTAAAGTCTAAGAGAGGCATCTCATGAAAGTCATTCAAAGCACTTAGATGTTTGCTAACTGAATTATTAAAATATGAAAATTGAAAATGTTCATTTTCTTCTAATCCCATGACCTTTTTCAAGCCCCATTGTGAGCAGCATTCTCAAACATAGCCCAGATCTATGTCACTGACCCAGTGACTCTGGATTTGATGGAATCCAGAGGGGGAATCTGACAATTGACACCCACCAAACACCAGACAATGAATGACAAGATGTTCAGAACTCATCTGTTCCATCTCCTGCCCAATACACGAATCCCTTCATAACACCTTGTTTCATTCCCTGACAAGGCATGAGCCTGTCTGTTATGATCTTGATATGCTCTTAGGTATTACTGTATTGGTTCCACCTTATCAGCCTGTCTGTCGCTATATTTGAATCTGTTGTTGCAGTCATTGTGTCAATTCATCTCCTCAGAGGTCTTCCTCTTTTTGCTCAGCTGTCTGATTTATTATGCATGGTGACTTTTTCTAGGGATTGGTTCCTGCTCATAACATGTTCAAGGTACATGAAACAAAATCTTACCGCTCTCACTTCAAAGAAGCATTTTGGTTATACTTCTTCCAGGACAGATTAGGTTATTCTTCTGATAATCCATGGTGCTCACAATATTATTCTCCAACATGACAATTCACATGCATCAATTATTCTCTGACCTTCCCTATTGATTGTCCAGCTTTCCCATATTAGGTTATTAAAATGACCTTGGCTGGAGTCAGTTCACCCTTGTCCTCAAAGCAACATCTTCATTAACAATTTAAAGAGGTCTTTTGCCACAGACGGCTCAATGAAATAGGTCATTTTATTTCATAATTGCAGCTTCCATGGGCAATGGTTATGGATCCCAGCATAATGAAATCCTTGACAACTTCAATATTTTCTGTTTATTATGATTGGTCTATTTGCCCAGCTTTAAGGATTTTGGTTTTCTCTACATTGAAGAGTTATTCATACTGAACGTTTCTCCAAGTCCACTTTGCTTTCAGCAAACAAGATTATATTATATGCATATTGAAGGTTTTCAATAAGCCTTCCTCCCATCTTGATGCCACATTCTTCTTCATATACTCCAGGTTCTCAGATTATGTGCTCAGCATACAACTTGGCTAAGTATGGTGAAAGAACACAACAGTGAGTCGCGGGCTGAGCCCCAGTGGTGTAGTGGTTGAGTGCGGGATTACGGCCCACTGGCTTGGCAGTTCAAATCCAGCAGCAGCTCTCCAGGAGTAAGGCTGGCCTTCCCACTCCCACCAGAGGGTAGTGATGTCCCGCCCCCCCCCAAAAAAAAAACAAAAATAGTGACTCACACCTTCCTTATTATGTTATTAAGTAAATATGGTTAGCATAATTAATGTTTTAGAATGTGTTACTGCAATGGAGCAGTATGGGTTTAAAATCTATCATTACTAAGGAATAATCTGCATTAAAAAGTGGCAAACCTGCATACAGTGACATGAAAGCACACTGAACTATTTAAGTTAAAGAAAGCAAGCTTCAGAACCTTGTGCATGGTTCTTATTGAGTTAATACTTCTACATATATACACACATGAGAAAGGTATAAAAATTAAAAACAAAAAGCACACACCCACTAAAGGAATTAAAAAAAACCCAACTTCCTAACTAGTTAACTTTGCTGCTGCTGGATTTGAACCGCCGAGCCAGTCGGCCGCAGTCCCACACTCAACCACTACGCTACCGGGGCTCCGCCTCCTAACTAGTTAACTTTGTTCAATGACGTTGAGTCAATGTTCTGGTTTCTTGGTTGGTTTTTATTGTGTTATTGATTGGTTGTACTTTGTTCTCTCTATTCCATTGAGCTATTTTTCTTTTTTTAATATGATTTTTTCCCCTACAAGGGTTATCTGGATGGTGAGATGTTACACCATTACTGAACCTCTCTTTGTTAAAATTTGTTAAATATTTTCTTTTAAGGCATACCCAAGAGCTCTAACGCCAGCTAGGATGTAATGAGTGCTTGCTGGTTGGGCCAGAGGCTAGAGACACATTCTGAAGGACCTTCTCGCCCAACTCGGGCTGCTAAAAGAGGCAAAAGCTGGACATGGATGGCCAGATGACAGCAGCCCCGGATCGGACTCATGCTATGGAGCACTGGTGACAGAGTGGTTACGTGCTGGGCTGCAAGGTCTGCAGTTCAAAACTACCAGCCTCTCTGGGGCCAAAAGATGGGGTTTTCTCCACCTGTAAAAGAGTTACGGTCTTGGAAACTCACAGGGGGCAGTTTTACCCTGTCTTAAAGGATCTCTGTGAGTTAGCACTGACTCAACAGCAATGAGTTTTGACCTCTACTAGTGCACACCCACATACCCTGCACGCTCCCCCACCCCAAGTCTTGATTCTGCAGAGGCCAAGAATAAGAATAGCTGAAGATAAAACAAACAAATGGTGAAGCAGACCATCGCTTCCTCCTCACTGGCTTTGCCCATTCAGATGTTTATCATGTGGGTATATATTTGTTAAGAAAAAAGGTATATATTTCTGTTTTAGAAACACAGTTTAAGACTACATTGTGGGTATACAAGGAGAATTTAAAGTTTCAAGCTAGAATTACTGGACAAGATTATTTAATACCTGAAAGTCAATCCCAATTACTAACGATGAGGCTATATTTTAAAGTGGTATAGATCAGTGGTTCTCAACCTTCCTAATGTTGCAGGTCTAAATGCTGTGATATCTGCCAGAGCTGCTGTTCAAGGTCAAGTGAAGTAAAGAAGTATATGAGAAAGCAACTCATGCCAATACTGTTACAAACATCTTAACAATGAAACACTTTAAATATATAGCTGAGCTAAAACCAAGTGCAAAAGTAACAATAATAAGTACTAGACATAAAGAAGTTAATCAGAGCCAGAAAGATGAAGTCCATGATGCTGTAGTTGCTCTGAAAGACACTGATCCATGCTGATATGGTATGACCATAGATAAACTACAGAAGCTACCTACGAAGGCAAGAAAGCAACATAAGGACTGCTTCCAGGGTTAAGCATAGGCATGGAATCACATGTAACCAAAGAATACCAGTATCTTTCAAAAGTCAAGACAAAACAGGTCACGAATCAGCAGAACTCCTAAGACCCTGGAAGAAGACAATGTAAAACTTCTTGGGGGAACACTTCAACAACCTAGAAAAGAACGGAAGCCCAGATAACACAATTCCTCTGGATGGAAGCTTACCCAGAAAAGCTAGAGACCACAGGGAAAAGGAAACACCAAAAGAGAGATGGTAGATAAGCTAATAGACTCAGCACTGCTAGGTCTATGGGTAATAGGAAAATTTGAAATACACTACAAAATAAGTCTGTGTAAAATTATTATATGTAATGAAAACAGCTGCTCCTATATGTGTTTGTATATGCATGTGTGGGTAGGTGTTAGGGAAGAAGAAAGGGGATGATTATTAAAAACATAACATTAAATTTATAAAACGGAAAGCCAGATAATATGTACATAAATCAGTTGATATGTGACAAGAATGCCATTACAAATCAATGAAGAAATGAAGAATGTCTGTTTTCTTTATATACTAAAAACAAAACAATAAGCAAAAGAACTAGCTATTTTAATGAGACCTAAATATGAAAAAACAAAGCTGTTAAACTGTTTGAAGAAAATGTAAAAGAGTATTTTTTACTCCTTTGGAAAAGGAAACAATTTTTCCAACACATAAAAAGTTCAAATGAAAAAGGAAGGGTGGCAGGCAAGAACATTCTAGTCACTGACCTATATATAGACTGATACATGCCAGACTGGAAGGTGAGAGGATAGTTTCTGGTGCTGCCTACAGCAGTGAGAGCTATTACAGCCATTAAACAAACAAACAAATAAAACTCACTGCCATCAAGTCGATTCTCACTCATAGCAACCCATAGCAACCACAGGAGAGGACAGAACTCTTACAGGAGTAAGAACCATCCATCCTCCATTCAGTGACTGGCGGCTTGACCTGGTCACCTTCAGGTTAGCAGCTAAACGTCTCGCCTACTATGCATCAGGGTTCCTGTGCAGTCCTGAGAAAGGTCAAAAGAATTCGAGGGGCAACCACTCCCATGTCACCCAGCACTGAACATAGTCCAGCTGCCCGAAACTCCAGGCATCTTGGTACATGGCTGTTCAAAATCACTTCTAATCCAATGGTCTCTTACTGAGAACCTGATACAATCATAGTCCTTTACAAGAGACAAAATAATTAGGGAAAAATAAGAAAGGTTGGATAAATCCAAAGTACTTTCTTCAAGATTCAAACTTAAGCAGGCACCGTGATTTCATTTAGCATAATCTCTTGTTCCCAATGTGTATGGCACAATACGTCATCATTGAAATCTAAGTAAAAGAGGATTGGCATTGATCACATTTGTTGAGGATCACACTGGAATTACCTAACTGTGGAGACGATCTTCAACTGTGTGCATTTATATCCGTCTCACCTCTGATACACAGGAAGAAGACTGACCTTAATATTTATTTTCTAGACTACATTCAGCCAGGAAAAAAAGACAGAGGTACTAAAAGCATCAATGATTAAAGTCCAGTCCTCCTTGGTCTGCAACTGATGAGAACCCCAAATACTTTCTTTTATTTGTAAAATATTTGAAAGGTGCTTTGTAAAAACAATTTAAGAAGAATTATGAAAAGTTTGTTCTCTGTCATTTGAAACAAACCCCAGCTCTACCAGAGTTATAACTGGGTTTCTGATAAGCACTTTGATAGGGTATTTTAATACCGACTACTCAATCACTCTTATTTTGACCTTGTAGTATATAACAATTACAACTTCAGTTATATACCATGTATATTTGAGCATAAGCTGACCCCAAAATTCCCTGTAGCACCTGATTTTACCACAGAAACGGCATTTAAAATGTGCTGAAAAACTTGGCCTATATTCAAGTACATACAGTACTTCCATGTTGTTGTTAAGCATTCAAAGAAGTGTCAAAGTGTCAAAAAATTATATATGTTAAGAATACAGGACCTAGTTTATGATGTGACTTTATGAACCATGCTCACCATTAAAGGGTTACTCTTCATTTAATTCCATTATTTGTATCACTGGATTCTTCTCAAGTAACAATGGTTAAAAATGATGTTTTAAAGTCATTACTAAACATTTCTTCTCAAATAAATCTAAATGTATCTTCACATTAGCTAAAAGATTAGTATGAGAACATGAACCATTCAAATTAGCCGTAATAAAGACCATTTTAATTCTTTGGGGGGGGGGGCATCACTGCCACTTTAATTCTTTATTTTAAAACTATTGTAAGATGAGCAGAAGTTTAAGCATATCTGAGTGCATTTGTAATATGAGTAAATATTTGATGTGAGCTGCTTGCCCAACAGTAAGTTCCATTTCTTGCTTATTTCCACAGCTCCATTTTTTGATACCATTGGAAAAATTATTTAATTTCCTTCATCTTGAGGTGAATGGTGGGGCTGGAGCAGGGGGGAGGGGGGGGAGGGGTGGGGTCAAAGCTGCTAATCCTGTGAGTAACTATTCATCTCAATTCAGGCAAGGAAAAAATATATTCAAGTTACTGTTTGTGAGTGCTAAATTGAATCAGGTGTCCTCTCCTCTTAAGAAAATTAAGTTGCTTTTGTGCACGAGTGTTTTAATGAGAACAGAGCCCGGCGACAGTGATGAATGGGAACGGCACCAGAGAGAGCGCGTCGGCAGGACAATGTGTGCATGTTACAGTCTTACAGCCTATTTTTCACTGACTATTCTGAATGACTTCGCTGTTTCTTAAGGGGCCTATTAATCTCAAATTTAGTTATTACACAACGTTTATTTGAACATATATTCTGAGGATGATGACAGTTAATAAAGGAAATCTTTCACAAGCTGTATTTTTACATATTGTTCCAACTACAGCTCCCAGTCATTGGATGGTATTGATGGAATAACCTATATGGTACTGAGGCGCTTTTAAAAAGGCACATATATTCAGATTCCTTTCTAAGCACACAGGGACTCTTAAATAACCCTTAAAATGCATACCAAAATGCGCATGTGGAATGGTAAGAGTTGAAGAACATCTTAACTGTTCAACAAAAATCGTTAAATGTGCAAACTGGCCATTCGAGGCCAACCAGACACCTTTTAACACTTTTAAAGCTTTGGCATATAATATGCAATAGTTCTTGCATACCGATCCACGTTCCCCCAACATGAGGGGGGTGGGGGTGAGAGGCAAAATCAATTTTCTTGAGGTGCAAAAAGAATCTGTAACATGGCTGCTTTGATGTTCTCTTTGGTATACTTTTGTAACAAAAGACTGCTGTGTACTCAAAATAGTGATTCTGTATTTCTTATATCTGATAACAGACTTAAAAACTTATAAGCATTGTTTTAATATTTTCCTAAAAACATTTATCAGCTCAGATAGCTGCATCTATTTAGATCGTAGTTCTGCTTCTGGGAGAAAGACAAGCCATTTTGAGTATTGCCGGTTCATAATGACAAAACCAATGATATTTATAATAGTTCAAAAATTTCAAACTTGCCATAACATGGAGATGACTATAGACTAATTCAAACACTTTTAATTACATCCTCCTGAAATCTCAGTCTTCAAAGGTGTTCCATTTCAATGAAATCAGGATTTTCAAGTGGGGAAGACCCTTGGACAATAAATATGGCAATGCTTTTATAAATGAAAAAACAGAACTACAGAGAAGGATCTTTCCCAGGCATATCAGCTACTGGCAAAATCACAACAGAACTCATCTTTAGATATCCCTGTACTTTCCTTATTACATCGACACCCTCTATTTTATATACTAGTTTAATACACAAATTAACATAAAATTAACATGTATAGTGTTTTAAAGCCATTCATATGCTAACTATGCATATATAAGATATATGCAAAAATACTAATAATGGTTATTTTGCAGTAATAACATTATGGGGGCTAAGCCCCGGTGGCATAGTGGTTGTGCACAGGACTGCAGCCCACTGGGTTGGAGGTTCAAATCAGCTGCAAGGCTGGGCCTCCTACTCCCATCACCAGAGGGCAGTGATGTTCCCCACCCCCCAAAAAAAAAATCTTGTGTGGTTTACACTCCCACCAGAGGGCAGTGATGCCTTTAAAAAAAGATTATGGATATATTTTTCTTTGTGCTTTTACTTGGTTTTCACTATTTTTGTATTGATTGCATATCTACTAGGGGGAGTTAGTAAGTGTTTTATGTTGAGTACAACTCGGAAATTAGAGGTTCTTGCCTTAATTTTTACGTATCATTTTGAATAATGCTATAAACATCCTATGTGTTCAATAAATAGCTGATTAAAAATGAAAATTGGGATAATATCAAGAAGATGCCACTTCAACACTCAGTAGAAAATACATCCTACCTATATACTAAAAGCTATTTAACCATTGCAAAAAAACAACTTTTTAAGAAAGATCAAGATGAATGAGATTTAACTTAAAATATTGGATACTATTTGATATTATATCTATATTTTAAATGCCAGTTTTTCAATATTCCTCAAGTTTCTTACACTTTTGGGTGTGGTGTCTTCTTCAAAACAAGAAAATCAAACAAATGCTCTCTTAAATATTCATTCATTCAATGCAAATTTATTAAGTTATATATTTGGCTCGGCACAGAGGTTACAAAAATAAATACTACAGAGTGCCTGCTCACTGTTTAGGGCTAGAAAACTGACATCCTAACACTTAAAAACAAGAAGATGAATGGTATCAAAGAGTTATGGAGGTATTGAAATGCACTACTAAAATTTCCTTTGAAGTGTTTTTTTTTTCGCTATCTCCTAGCGATACAGAATCAGAGTTTCTCCGATCGATTAATGGAAGTTCTATTTAATGCCAGCATGGGAACTAAACTCTCAGTGCACCAACATAAGAAGTGACCAATAATTCCCCTACCACTTTGTTGAGAAGGGGATTCACAAAACATAAATGACAACCTATGCCAAAGCATTTAATGTTATTTTACAATTTTGAGATTCTAGCTACCTAAATCTGTTTTTTTTCTGCTATTTTTCCATCCATTAGGACTGGGAATCTCAGAGCTTCTACAGAGGGCAATAGATCAAGCCCCCAGCAATAACTCTCTCATCAGCTTTTCATTAGCAATAAAATAGCTTTCCTGCCATCTTCTGGGAAATAACTTAACATAGACTCACAGAGCGGCAATGGACTACTGCAGATCATCTAATCAAACAGAAATATACTGAACTCATTAATAATGGTGCCTACCTACCCTATTCTTCATGTCTTACAGATCGCATTCTGAATTATCTCTTTTAGAATCCTGGATTTTAAATCTGTACTTTAAATCATATTTTTCACTAGCAAGTCCTTCCCTTTTCTATATTAACTTTTTATTCCAGATCATTTGTTATGTTAAGTCCCCTGGGAACGTTTTTAACATCTGTATTATTGATATTACACATAATGTGCTGGCAAATGTTTAGCAACTGACTCCTGGAATGAAAAGAGAAATACAAGTTCATAATATTTGATGATTTTTTTTAATATACATACTCCTACCACAGCTAATTGCAAACGATACATGTGATGTCGCTAAAAACCAGGACAGAACAAAACAGTATACTTCCAAGCAAGTAAAAATTAGGAAAATCAAAGCAAATTAAATACAAAATAAATGCAAGGCAGGAAATAATAACCGAATGAGCAGGTACTAATGAAATAAAATCAGTCATGCAGAGGAGAGAGCGGAAACTCAAAATTCAAAAGGGAACAAACTTGTCACGATGGCGAGCAGCCCCTGACAGGAGCCTGATCGGCCGGAGCAGAGCTGCTCCTGTGACATCTGGGCTGAGCCTCTTTTGGCAGTAAAAAGTCCCACCCTGCCCACAAAACCCAACTCTAGCTCTGGGAAACAAATATCAATAAAATTATAAGCCCTATACCAAAGGTTATAGCACATGTTTTCTGTTTAAAAGACTCATAAAATACATATTTCATGTTTTGTGTTCCACATGATCTCGAACTCTCAGCCTCCTAATGTAGCTATAAAGCAGCCGTAGATAATATGTACACAAATAAGTGTGGCAATGTTCATTAAAAAAAATTACCTACGGTTATTAAACTTTACTATAAGTCATTTTTATGCATCAATTTCTTTTCTTCTGTTGACTTTTTCCAACCTTCCTGAAAAAAAAAAAAATTCTAATCACATATGCCGTAGAAGACACCCAGCAAACTTGACCAGGCATGTAGGCTCTAACTAGCCCATCCCAACGCTAAAAGAAAAGGAAGGCAAAAAGACAAAGGACCAATATCAGGAATTAAAGGACATACTCGAGATCCTTCAGAAATTTAAAAGTCAATATGGAAATATATTGCTAAGTATACAGATTGAGTAAGTGTGGTGAAAGGATACAACCCAGAAGACACCTTTCCTGATTTCAAACCGCACAGCATTCCCCGGTTCTGTTCAAACAACTGCTTCTTGATCTAGTTCTGCATGAACACAATGAAGTGGTCTGGAACTCCCACTCTTCTCAATGCTATTCATAGTTTGTTATGACCTCTAGAGCTGTTTGCCTAGCCATAATCCATAAAACACAAGTAAGAATCTTTCTGGTATTTTCTGTTTTCAGTCAAGATCTATTTGACATTATCAATGCCATGTATCCCTCATGCCATGTCCCCTGTGAATCTGGCTTAAATTTCTGGCAGCTCCACGCTGATGTACTGTTACAACTCTTGATGAATTAGTTATAACAATTTTTTTGCTTACTTGCATTGCCTCATATGCATGTGAATGTTGGACAATGAATTAAGATTGAAGAAAAATGATGTATTTAAACTATAGTGTTGGTACTGAACATTGAAAAAAATATGAACTGCCATAAAAACAAATACATCCATCCTGGAAGAAGTTAAGAAGCTTCCTGGGAGTGAGGATGGTGAGACTTCGTTTTATACATTTTGAACATGTTGTCAGGAGAAGCCAGTCTCTGAAAAAGGACACCATGCTTGAGGGTCCTCAAATAAAAGGAAGACCCTTGAAGAGGTGGACTGACAGGTGGTACAACAATGGGCTCAACCACAGCAACGATGACGACGATGGTGCGGGATTGAACTGCATTTCATTTGGTTGTTTAGAGGATTGCTATGTGCAGAATCAAATAGCAGCCCCTAACAGCAATACAGGAAGATAGTGAGCAGCATTATATGCCCAAATTACACATCAATAAAGTTGGAAAATTCCTTCAAAAACACAAAATACTAAAGTTCTCTCAAGAACTTTACCACCTCGGCAAACACACTGGGGCAGGTCTACCGGGTGGCTGAGTCAGCATTGCCTGGATGGCAGGGAGAGTGAGACATGGGTCTCCAGGATGTAGTGTGCTACTGAATCTACTAACACTGCAGGGGTCCTCCAACTCTGGACCGCGGGCCACATGTGGCCCGCCAAGTACATTTATCTGGCCTGTTGGATGTTTTTGCTGCCGCTGCTGTCCTGCTTAGCAGCTCACTCTTCCCAGGCCCACAGTGAATTTGTTCATATTTTTGGCTTTTTTTTTTTTTAACTATAGTCTGGTTCTCCGATGGTCTGAGGGACAGTGAAGTAGCCTCCTGTTTAAAAAGTTTGAGGACCCCTGGCTTAAGGACTCAGGAATATGGATTCTGTGCACAATACCAAGAAAATACATGGGAGGGAATATTTGCCAAGTCATTTTTAACATCCTCATTATTCTGATAACAAAACATCATGAGAATACTTGAGACAATAACACTCATGAACATGGACTAAAAAACTCATTACAAAATTGGAAGTAATTAAACCCAGCAAGATATAAAAGGGATAATACATCATGATCAACTGGGGTTCATTCCAATGAGGCAAAATTGATTTCAGATTTGAAAATCCATCAGAGCAATTAACCTTCTCAACAAATTTATAAAGTAAAAGACACGAAGAGAAAAAAGATCATGTCGACTGATATAGAACCATAAGACAATATTTAATATGTGTGTATACTCATGATAAAAACAAGAATTGATAGGAACTTTGCCCACTTGAACAAGATAGACACATAAAGAAGAAAAGCTAGCATCAAATTTTATGGTGACTGAATGCTTTTCCCCTAAAAATCAAAAGCAAAGGAAAGATGTTACTCTCACTGCTACCTATGTTACATTGTCCTGCAAGTCTTAGTCATACAATTATGCAAGAAAAAGAATTAATGACAAACCAGAAAACAAAAACAACTACCTTTAGAAACAAATAGCATTACACTAGAACCCCACCCCACCCCCCAAGTTAAAAAGAAAAACCAAAAATATAGAAGGGATAAGGAGTCCTGGTTGCTGGTGTCTTGGGATAAGTACTGGGCTACTAACTTCAGGGTCAGCAAGTCACACTCTGCAGTGGTCCCAGAGGAATAAGCTAAATCTGTCGGCTCCTGTAATCATTTACAGCCTCATAAACCACACAGAGAATCACTATGTGTTGGAATCAACTAGATGGCAGCCAACTTCATATTTGATTTTAGCAAAGTTGTAGGATACAAGGTCAATATACAAAAGCCTATTTTGTTTCTGCATACTAGTAAGGAATAATTTTTAATTGAAATTAATAAAGCAACATTATTTACAATAGCATCAAATCATAAACTACAAAAAAGAACCCAGAAATATACCTACAGAGATATGGTAACCAATTTTTAACAAAAGTACCAGGTAAGATAAGGGAGAAAGGTTAGTCTATTCAACAATGCTGGAATAATTAAATGCCTGTATGAAACAAAATAAATAAACAAGAGTCTTAACTGTTATCTCATGCCATTTATTAAAAAGTAAGTTATAGACAAAACTACAAAACTTCCAAAAGAACAAATAGGAGAAAACCCTTGTAAGTTTGGGTTAAAGTAAGATTTCTCAGGTCCAAAAATAAAAAGAGAAACTTCAAAATAAAAAATTGTGCACTTTACTGTAATTTAAACATTTTTTTCTTTCAAAGACATTGCTATGAAAGTTAAAAAGTATGCCACAGCCTGCTATTTACTAAACATCTATCTGATAAAAGGCTTATATAGAGAATATATAAAACCTCTTAGAATTCAGAGAACCAAAAAAAGGAGAAAAGGTACTTGGCTAAAAAAAAGAGATGTGAATGGCAAACCAACAAAGGAAAATATTCTCAACATCATGAGTTATTAAGAAAATGAAAAGTAAAATCACAATGAGAATACTAAGACACAGCTACTCACTCAACACCATTCAGCTGATGGCGACCCATAAAGACAGTATACTCTAGAACAAGGTAGACCTGCTCTCGGTGCTTTGATTTGTTTTAGTCCCCCTCTCCACCACCCTGCCCTCCTTCCAAGACTGTAACTCTGTAGGGGAGGAGAAGCCTCCTCTTTCTCCAGTTGAGAGACTGGTATTTACAGCTCACCTTGTGGTTAGCTGAGTAAACCACTAGCCCACCAGGGCTCTACTACCAGGGCTAAACTTTCAAAGGAACCTGACAATACAGAACTGGTGAATAATGCAGTCCGACCAGACATCATGTATTTTTTTTTATCAGTATTAACTTAAAATGTTCATTGACACTGGGGAAAAAACTTGGAAGTTCCTTTTAAAATTAAGCACACAATTACTGAATGATTCAGTCATCCTCTAACTAGATATTTACCCATGAGATAGACTGTCAGATCTTCACAGCAAGACTTATGATCAATGCTTATCAAAGTGCTAGCTCTATTGGTAATAAATCCAAACTGGAACTCAATCAACTGTTAAATAAATAAGCAAAATATAATACTTCCATATAATGGAATACTACTTACTTACCTCTAAACCAAGAACAAAATTGAGTTGAAGACAAATGTGGAACTAATTTCCAAAGCATTAGATAGACCAGGCTTACTGATCAGTTAGCTGATGGGACCCTCAATTGTGTTCCTTATTCTTCGGGCTGGGAACTGAACTCCACAATCAACCATTTAAGATCAACAGGGTGGACAGTGGCCAGAGGGATAGGAATACAGAAACACTGGGATGAAATGGGATAAATGTGAAACACTGAAGGGATTGCAATGAATGAATTGAATCGAAATGTGTATGAATCACTAAATAATATGACTACAATCAGCTAGGTAGATTTTCATTGAAAATTTGGGCTTTTTTTTTTTTTTGGGGGGGGGGGGGAAATAGTTGCTAAAAAGAAAAAACCAACCAAAAAAACACTGAAACGACACAGATGATTCCCCCAAAAAGTGATGTTAAAAGATATGCTTTGTATGTATTATTCCATTGATACAATGTTTTCAAAGGGTAAAGCTAGATAGAAAGGAATCAGCACAGCAGCTGCGGGCAGGAAGAAGACAAGGTGACAAAAATCTTTGGGGGACGGAGAGTAATGTTCAATATTTTCACTGTGATAATGTTCAGAAAACACTTTTCAAGACTAATTTATTTTTTTAAATTATTTTATTGGGTGCTCATACAACTTTTATCACGATCAATACATCCATCCATTGTATGCAGACTCAAGACTAATTTCACTATTCACTTCCAAAGAGGGATTGCACCATCTGCATACTACATATTCTATAAACTTGACTTTTAAGTTTTAAAAGCACATTATTAATAGTTCAAGTAAAAATCATTGAAATATAAGAAGATTTAAGATTCGGCTTTCTCATATTTACTTACTTTTGAGGTTCACACAGAAAGTTTCAATGGTTGAATATGAATAAGACTTCAGTTAATAAAAATAGACGTTAATCAAGACCACAAAATTACTATTACTAGTTACTTCCGACCTAACAAACTTAAAGTTCATAGATCTACTTACAATTTCTTAAAAGACATTTTCAAGTCGGTTATAATTTTCAATAGTAACATAATGTAGACACTTACAGACTCTCAGAACCTGACATTCAGAAAAGATAGCCTTGCCTTTCGTTTATTGTCAATACAAATTTCATATTAAATAAGCTATTTTAATTTAAAAATCACAAGACCATTTTGCAAAATACTAGAAACAATATTGGCTACGTGTCAAAGCAGACTGTTGATCTCACATACTCTGCCCTTAAAAACGTGGTCACAACTACCTTTGAAAACACTAAAGATTTTCACTCACTCACTGTCCTTCAGTAGATGCCAAGTCCTAGCAAACCGATAGGACAGGGTAGGACTTCCCCTGAGCATTTCCAAGAACAGAACTCTTCAGGGCAGTAGAAAGCCTCCCCTTTCTCCTTCAGAGCAGTTGGTGGTTTCGAACTGCTGACCTTGAGGTTAGCAGCAAGCATAAAGCTTGGTTTCTTCATTTTATGGAGAGAACACCATCAACTTCGTACAATTTTTGTGATGATTAAGTGAGATACTAAGCATGAGACCACTGAATAGTCTACAAATAAGGGATGATAAAGTATGGCCCAGCAAGTTGTCATTATGCAAGTATTCACTCTCTGAGTTCCAAAAGGATTGAGATTATGCAAAGAAGTAGGGGTTATCATCACTGGATAGGGTTGGCTAATGAACTGATCTCTAAGAGAACACTTCCCCTTCCAGCACCAATGCCCCAGAAATATTGCTATATAGTAATATTTATCTCTATACTTTATGCTTTTCTATATATTCTCTCACTGAAAGAGTTGTAAACTCTGATTCTTGCCCAAATGGATGGAGTCCTTACCTGATCTCCACTAGCTTATGCAAGCGAGGAAAGTCCAACATCTCACCAGCTCCAGGCTTATGGCACAGATCAAGCCTACCTCCACCCTCCATCCCTTTTTATCCTATTCTGGACCAAGCAATCCTCCCACAACACTATTTTTCTACTGAGCTGGGTAATTCATTTCAATGGCCACACAGAACTCATAGACAAAACTCACAATTACTACAGAGGTTTATGAGGGACATCGGGAGAAAGATGAGGCTTTCTATTCCCTAAAGGTTTACACTTTTAGAAACCCACAGAGGCTATTGTACTTTGTCCTAAAGGGTTACTGTAAATTGGAATTCACTGGGGGGCGCTAAGTTTGTTTGTTGGGTGGTTGTTGGTGGACATTAAGGAAGTTAGGTTACCACAAGCCAAGATCAGTAAACATTAAGGATGTAGACTTTTGTCCACAGCAGTGCCTTTCTTTAGCCAATAGCCACGTCTTTCTCTCTGGACTTCAGCCTCTCTGCCACGTGGTCCCTTGGCCTCTACCTTCCATGCCCAGGAAGCCAGCCCACTGTCTGCCTCAAGGTCTCATAATCTCAGTGCTGTTTCTCTCCTCTGCCTCGTGGTCTCCTTGCCTCAGCCACCAGTCCTGACCTGGCCCCTATGGTCTCTGTGCTGCAGCCTCGAGAGTCTCTTATTTTCACCTCCATCACTTCAGACAGATATCTCGAAGATGTTCAACTGGTGGTTAGTCCTGAGATTTTGTCAGGTAGTATAGCATAGTGATTCATCAATTGCGTGTGCTCAGGTTTGAGCTTCTGGCCAGGAAAGGGTGGTACATTGCGCATGGTCAGAGGTCCAGGCTTGAGGACTGCACTGGATGGGTTCACCTAGGCCAGATGAATCCAATTCAGCCAATGGGGTCGACTGGGATCGACCAGGTCATCAACCATGCCTCTGAACAGAAGGACTGAAAAGGCAGGAGCCCGGAGCCTACCTCAAGGACTTTCCCGAGTGGCATCCCAGCAGGCAGACAGGGGTGAGGGACTCTATGGGTGCCCATGTAAACCTGAAACTTCTAACTTTGATAAAACTCACTTGGATCACAAACCAGGCTTTGGCGTGAATCCTTCTCACACAGAACCAAGGACCGAGGAATATATCTCTCCTTGAGAGACCTAACACTTTCTCACTCTGTTCCTACTTCTGAGATGGCTAATTCTTACAGCCAAGGAAGTAGTAACTAAGACTGACCAATCCCCACCATGAGTATTCCACATACTGTCCTGGTAAGGCCCCACCCAATCATGTGGTAGGAGTTACAGTACCATGGATAGAAGAGTCATATTAAGAAATTTCACTTCATCACAATGATCGAATATATGGTATTACACAAGCAAAATACTCATACAAGGCTAACTATAATTGCAAGTCCTTCAGAAAAATCATAACTTCAAAAAGTCAATGAAAACCAATGACATTTAAAATTTAATGAAATGTTTTGAATGGGACCTGTGAAAATTGATAATGCCTCCATTATTTTTGTAAACATATCTTTATGATTGTGCAGAAGAACTAAGCAAGATAAAAGATAAGTCATAATTCTTTATAGTAATTATCCTAGGAAAATTAATTAACTCTCCTTCCAACAAAACTACTTGGTTCTTCGTTCACTTCAAGAATTAGAAAATTGCTATTGCCTTTGGCCATACCACCCTAACGCACCCAGTTTCTTCTGCTCTCCGAAGCTATGCAGGGTCAGACCTGGTAGTACTTGGATAGGAGAAAATAGTTATAACCTGAATTTTGCTAAGTGAGTGATAAAATAAGCTTATTTTTTATAATAGATTTATTTCTTCAAAATAAAGATCAAATAAACAGTCTAAAGTGCTAGCTTGTTTGTTTTTGGTCAATTTACCTTAGCTGGGTCTTTTCTCTGTATCGTACCTTTCTAAAAAAATCTAGTTCTTCACATTTTTGTAAGGAGCAGAATATTAAAAAGTCCTATGGAATCACAATAGAAATTGGGGTGTCTGTGTGGAGATTCACTGTGTTTCTTCACCAGAATGACATTTAAATATCCTGCAACTAGAGTAATCTAGGGAGAATGAATAAAATCCTCCTTTCTAATTTCCTAATTTCACAGATCAGGATTAGAAAGAGGTCCAGAATGGGTAGTAGCCGGCCCAAGAGCACCCAGGTGAGCTAGCTTGGCAGAGCCAGGATTACAAGGGAGATTGCTAAAACTCTTCCTTCTCTAGGCCATGCATCTTTATCTGACTGGAGCAAACGAGGTAGATAAGAAAGATATGAAGATCAAAAATATATGGGATGGAAATTGTGTAGACACACTCCAAAGTAAAACACTACTCAGCAACCAGTGAGGCACTAAATCGACTTCAAGTTTTTATTAAGGTTATCCTTCTGTTAGTGATGGAAAGTATATTAGCTTAGTGGGCCATGCAATAGCTGTAGCACCACAACTAATGGACTGCCAAGAAATGATTTAATAAAGAGGCCCAGCTGAACAATGGGGTATAAGTAGCTCTGACAACCTGAGGCTTTCTTCTGGTCAAACACTTTATATCTGTAAGTGACTTTCTCTGAAAAAATTACCTGAGAAGATATTCTCAGTTGGTTTCGGTGTAATAACAGTAGCCCAACCACTCTTATATAAGTTCAGATTCTCCAAGAACAGAACTGTGATTAAAAACAAACAAACAAACAAAAAGAACATTTTAAGGGTTTTTTCCCCAGATACTTCAACAGGTTACCATTTATTACCGGGATAGAGATCTAGTTAAACAACACACTCAGCAACTACGTGTTTATTACTTTTAGGTGGGGTGAAATACAGAAGTAGTAGACTAACTTCTTTGTTGTTGCCCTCTAGACTTAACTATAAAACACAAGCACTAGCAACGGTATGTGCATGTGTATGAAATTTTTTTTAAGAAGCATTAAAATGCTTAGGATTATGTGGGCATATCATCTTTACAACACGAATCTAGTTGTGTTGAGAACAGAAAACAAAAGTCATGTGGGAGGAAAACTAGTAAGTGAGCAAAGTTTTTGAAAAATAACAATGCTTATGATTAATGAGAAGACAGGAAAGACAGTACCTTCACATCCGATAAATTTTGCGGAAATGTCACAATAAGTGTCAAGTTCATAAGAATGCCCAGATACATTTCTTGGCCCACTAATTGTACTTCTAAACAGTTATCTAAGAATACAAAACAAGAGAAGACTTAACTAAAAATATCTTCACTTTATCATTTTTTATACTACAAAGAAATTGGAAATAAAAACATCCCTGCACATTCATATACGCATATAAAAACATGAAAAAGTCTTTTAAAAGATTATTATAAAACATTCTGGAGAGATATTCATAATACACCATTAAGTGTATGAAAAGACTGACCCAAAACAGTGTACATTGTATGCTCTCATTTTATTAGTCATGTACTGAGAAAAAGGTCTGGGAAGAAACACACAAAAGTATCAAATTGATTATGTGAGGATTATGAGTTTATTGATTTATTTGTTATGTTTTTTGCTCACATATTTTATTAGTCCACTATAAATACATACTGTTTTGTTTTTTAAAAAGTGACTAAGAATTTTCAAACACACAAGAACATAGATTTTTATTATACAGTCACTCTAGAATATCATGAATGACGAGATGATATACCAAGGACAGGGAATGAATAAGAAGCAATTCTCTTAATATACTCTGGAATATGTGATCATGTGAACCTAGAGAAGGAGGGGTTTTCATTGGGAATAATTTTATGTTATAGGAAAAATAAGCCCTAGCAGCCATTATTAAAGTACTGGAGACAATTAAGTAAGGCAACTTATGGAGAGGTGCAAGCAAAATGGAGAAAGGTTTAAGTACTTAATGCCCCAGATGCTATCTGCGGTAAAAAGGCGGTCCAAGCCCCGCGTGTCGGCCGGCCGCGCACAGGCTCCCCCACGGTGCCGCGGGCGCCTTCTGGCATCACGTACACGTGTTTCAGCTGAAGCTCAGCTCTGATGTAGGATTCTTTGTAAAAGATTTTTCACTTTTCAAGAAACAAAGACAACGCTGCCCACCCGAGTCTTCACGTGAAATATTTGTACAAATAGTAAGTGACACAGTTAAAGTCTCTGAAATTTGTTTGAAAAATCCAATAATGGATTAAGGAGCCAAAAGAACTGACTCACTCTTCTCTCACAAAACAGCTTTATGAAGTTGATTAATATTTTCCTTTTCTAATTGAACACAAACTAAATTACTAAACTACTTAAAAACTGAAATCATATGTTCCCATTTAAAACTGTTAGATCATCTTAAAATTGATTCCTATTTTGAAATTTAGTCCTAGAAACAGTTATGCATAAACAAAGGTTTACACATACAATATGACTCAAGGAGCCTTTTTGAAAACCTGTCTGCTGATTTGACATCAAATAATTACTGTAAACACATCATTCTCCAAATCACTAGAGATATGAATTCACACTGAAATACCAAGCTCTTCTATTTATTCGCGAGCCGGTGGGTATGCTCGGGTATGCTGTGACCCAGACCCGTGCGGTCGGCAGTCAGTCCTCACTGGGAGGAAGACGGGACTTGCTACTCCTGGAAAGAGTTACAGTCTTGGAACCCTCAGCAGGGTTCCTGGAAGTCCGCAGTGACTCTCTGGCACTGAGTTCTCTTCTTCTCTTCCTTCCTTCCTTCCTTCCTTCCTTCCTTCCTTCCTTACCTTCCTTCCTTCCTTCCTTCCTTCCTCCCTCCTACCCTCCCTCCTTCCTTCCTTCCTTCCTTCCTTCCTTCCTTCCTTCCTTCCTTCCTTCCTTCCTTCCTTCCTTCCCTCTCTCTCTCTCCCTTCCCTTCCCTTCTTTCCTTCCCTTCCCTTCCCTTCTTCCCTTCCCTTCCTTCCCTCTCTATGAGCAATGACAGTTGGGGCTGTGGTGGCACAGTGGCTGAGCACTCAGCTGCAACTCAAAAGCTGACTGTCTGAATGCACCAGGTGCCATGTGTCTGAAGGAGGTGGCGGTAGCGCTCCTGGAGATGCTCCTTGTGAAATCTCTATGGGGCACATTCAGCCTGCCCTACATGTTCACAGCGAGGAGAAAGTTGCTCATTGTTAGGGTGCTAGTTAATAGCACTAGATCTTCTTCCAAGGCTACTACAATTTTTTACTTTCATCAACAGTGTAAAGCATTAATGGAAAAACACTGATTAAATCAGAATTGCTGTGTTAGTCTGGGTAGACTAGAGAAACAAATGCATAGACACGCATATGGATATAAGGGGAAAGTTTCTATACAAGAGGAATGGAACATTGAGAAAGCATCCCAACCCAGTCCAGTCCAAAGTCATAAGTCCTATATTGTCCATATGTCCGATACCAGTCTATAAAGTCTCCTTCCGACTTATGAAGCACATGTGATGACACCCAGACAATCAGAGGTGAGTGGGTGCAGTCTTGTGTATCCGGTGGCAGTAGGAGCATCTCAGCACTGGCAGGAGTTTCCACATGGTTTCTCTGGCCCCAGAGGTTTTGGCTCCATCCCGGCAAGCCCATGTGGCCTCTTCTCTGGCTCCTCCATCCTCCAGGAATCAGGATGGATCAGCATGCTGTCATCTCATCTTGTCAGTAAGTAGTTCATCATCTTGGAGACTGAGTCAAGTCTCTCTTCTCCAATTGGGAAATTCCCAGATTATCAGGAGAAAACCATGCCCACACTGAGGCCTCATTGGTTCCTCATTGGCTATCTCCAGATTAACAGGCTAGACTCCACCCCTACATCTCAATCATGAAATTGACATCAAGTAGATGACTGCCACAATTGCCTATGCCCACAACTGACAGATCATTCATCAGTTTGTTGCACTGTGGTGGCTTCTGTGTTGCTGTGATTCTGGAATATCTGTAGTGCCATCAAGGGTGAACAGTTTCAGATGGGTTCCAAAGTAAGAGTAGATGAGAAGAGAGAACAGGTTGTCCACTTTTGAGGTGTAAGCCACTGAAAACATACAAAGAGCAATGGAATATTGCCTGATATAGTTCCAGATGATGAATAAGTTAGAAGGCCTTCAAAATATGACTGGGGAGGAGCCATCAGCGTAGAGTAGAGATGATTCGACCATCATGATGTAGAAAGAACAAAGATTTCAGGACCTTCATTTGCTCATAGGGTGCAACTCAAATGAGAAGAGACGGTTGCAAATATCTATTAAAAATTGGAAGATGGGATGAATCTAGGAAAAACAGAAGTCCTCAAAAAGGAAATTGAAGCTGAAATGAAGTGGTGTTGGCCATTTTGAGTCAGACAATCATAAATAATGGCAATGCTATGAAGAAAAAATTCAAAAGGAATGCCATTATATGCATGGTTAAAAACAAATAAATAAGCAAAATGTTCATGATCTAGTTTAAAGTACAAAACTGCCTGTGATAGGATGATTACAATATGCCTACATGGAGGAACAGTTAATACAACTATCACTCAAATATATGCACCAACACTATGGCTAGTAATGAAGAAACTGAAGAATCATATCAGCTTCTTCAATCCAATATAATTGATTAAACATGCAATCAATATGCATTGATAATTTTAGTGATTGGACTGTGCAGGTTTGAAGTAGAGAAGAGGAATCTGTAGTTGGAAAATATGAACTTGGTGATAGACATGAAGCTAGAGATCACTTGATAGAATTTTGCCAGGTCAATGACATCTCATTGCTGATACCTTTTCCGAACAGCATAACTGACAACTAGACATATGGACCTGCCGGATGGATTACACAAGAATCAAATTGACTACATCTGTGTGAAGAATCAATGGAGATGTTCATTATCACCACCTAAATATGGCCAGGGGCCACCTGTGGAACAAACGCAAGTTCAAATTGAAGCAGATAATTAAAAATTGGTTGCACCAGTATACTGAAAGGGAGTTGCCAAAAATAAAAGCTGGGTTCAGAAGAGCATGTGAAACAAGGGATATCGCTGATGACATTAGATGAGTCTTGACTGATAGCACAGAATTCCAGAAATATGTGTATTTGTGCTTCCTTTGCAAAGTCAGTCAACTGTGTGGATCACAGCAAGCTGCCGATGGCATTGTGAATGCTCATGGTCATCTGTGAAAGTACAGCAAGAGGCTCCTTAGAGGCAATGATGCTGAGATTCCCTATTGTAGATTTTGGACATGGTATCAGAAGACCAGACCTGGAAAAGGGCATCATGACCATAAAGTAGAAGACCAAGCCAAAAAGAGGAAGACCCGGCATGAAATGGACAAAGAGCAGCTGCGACAATGGGCTCACACAGGACCACTGTGAGTATGTTGCAGGACCTGGCAGTGCTTTGTTGTTTTGTACACAGGTCACTGTGAGCTGGAGTCCACTCAACAGCATCTAACAGCAGCACACACAAAATGTGTATGACATCTAATTATTCATGAAACAGTGCCTTGGCCAGGAGAGTGTCTGCAGGAAGACTGCAACATCAGGTAACGTTCCAATGAAAGAACCTCTATTATCTCTATTATAACTTCTTGCCCAATCATTCTCAGTACTTATTTCAATTTAGCTAAAGCAATTATCAAACATCAATTGAGTTAACATGTACTGCAAGATTCAAGAATATAAATGAGAAGGTTAGCGAAGTCAGCCCTCCTACTTTCATCACAATTAGCTTACATGCAAAATGTGAGCATAGTGGGAGATTTGGGTAAGATGTCCCTTAACTTATGCATTGTTCTCTTCTCCAACTCTAATTTTTTCTTTCTAATCTTAAAGTTGAAAGAGGTTGATATTTTTCAGAAAAAAAATATGGATGCTTTTAAAGAATGTATTCCCTAACTACTCCTTACATCTACTTTCTAATCCCCAACTCACTTAATTAAATTCAGCATGAATTTAAATCGCAATTAACATCTTTTGAGGGATTACATGTCCTAATCGCAATTATGCAGTGAATATTTGAAACACATACATTTTTGTTATATTATCTGAAATGCAAATTGGAATCCAAAAAAGATGTTTAATAAAAATGTATAGTACTGAAGACTTTATTATGGAACCTAAGGGACTAAAGTGAGATTAAAAAGAGGAAAAGCACTGATACAAGTACAAAAACAAATTGCTTCAACCTCCCAAACCCCTGGAAATGGCCCCATTTGGCTCCCATTTAACCTACCTTCAGCATAGTTTTAAAAATGCCTAGTAAGAGGTTTTATTAAACTGAATTTTGTTTTTCTTGCCTCGATCAGTAGTCTACAGAGTCTTAAATGAGTGAGGGTACATAAGACTCAGGAAGGAGGAAGACAAAAGGATTTGGGGTGTTTTGTTTTTTTTCCTGCTATACGAATTTTTAATGTAATGATTTCAAGTCCTTTACTTTTCTTTCAAAATAGTATCTCACAAACAGAAGGGAAACAGCTGACATTATTCAGCACCTTCTATAGGCCAGAAAATGTGTTAGATGCCTTAAATGATTTTGTTTTGGTTTTAGTTATTTTAATCTTCACAATCATCCTTTAAAATAAGTATTACTCCATTTTGCAGTATTGTTCCAGAGAAATTAAATGCTTCAGTGGTAATAGCGGAATTTGCCTCCTACACTCTTGCTTTATTAGGAAAAAAAGATAGTCTATAAATTAAGGATCTTAAGAGGTCTGGGACAACCCAGGACAATCATATTCTCAAACTGGCAGCTAAGGTTTCTAAGGCCACAGAAGACACCTTTTTGTCTTTTGTGGCAGATATGAATATAATGTTTCATGAAGTTTTATTCTTAGGCCTCTCGGGGCTTTTTTCTGCAAAATCCACAAGCTTGCTGAAGCTCAGGCTTTCTTTATCATCTTCTCAGTCAGTGTCCAGCAGCTTCCCAGCAAGTTGGATTGTGAAGAAAAGAGACGGTTTACTAACGTTTCCGTTTGATAATGCAAAGGCCTATTTTATCTGATCTGTTCGCGCCCGTATCAGATCTTTCCAACTCAGGAGAGGCTTATCGCCAAGAAAACTACAGCCAGCTCAGGTTCGGTCTTCTACTCCCTTCAACTGCCAGTTTCCTGTCAATTAACCACTACTCTCATGATTTTTCCTACTACACTTTCCTTAAGAGAGAGAGAATAGTTAGGATTATTTTTAACAGGTTTTTTTTTTTCTGTTTCTAACCTTTCTTATCCAATAACCAGTTTGCTCTTATTTTTATCATGAAATCATCAATATGAGTTTATCACCACTACTCACTTAACCAGAAAAGCAAGTTTTCAAAAGAAAACATCATTGTCTTCTGCATTATTTCGCTCTCATTTATCTTTGACTTGGCCTCCGTGCTCCCGGTGCTGTGATTGTGGCCTCTCTGAGCAGCGCCCTGCACAAGAACGTTGTGGCAGATACCTGCCACCGAGCGGGTTCTGACTCACAATGACCCTGTGTACAACAGAAGGAAGCCATCCTGTGTACCACAAAGGATGCTCAGTCCTGGGCCATCCCCACAATGATTCTTATATTTGAACCCATTGTTGCAATCAATCCATACCTTCCAGGGCCTTCCTCTTTTTCCCTGACTCTTTACTTCATCAAGCGTGACGTCCTTCTCCAAGCCTGCAGGAAGGCAGGTAAGCTAAGGGAGGTATGTTTCAGTACTCACTGCCACCGAGACAATTCGGACTACAGCAACCTAGAGGACAAGGGAAAGCCAGCCTCCCGTGAGTTTCCTATGCTCTCCTTCCTTATGGGAATAGAAAGCCTCCTCTTTCTTTCAAGGAGCAGTTGGTGGTTTGAAACTGCTGACCTTGAAGTTAACAGCCCAGTGAGTAGCCAAAGTCACCACCACCTGGGCTCCTAGGTCGTCCACCATTAGAGGTCCAGGCAATGCAGGTGCTAGACTTAGGTTATTGCTGTTTGCTGCTTTGGAGTTGGCTCCCATTTTCCGAAACTGTATGTGTGTGTGTGTGTGTGTATGTATATATATGTGTGTGTATATATCTCTCTCTCTCAGAACCAGCTTCGTTGCCAGCTTCGGCCTCATTTTAAATCCAGCTCTATAGCTGGAGCAACTCAAACAGGTGCAACTTAACCAAATTTAGTCTGTTTCCTTATCTCAAGATATGAGCAAACTAAGAGTAGTTACTTATACTCTGCAACACGTTAGCCATGACAGAGGGCATTGAGGCCAATAAGAACTCAGTACAGAGAGGGAGCCTTAGAGCTAATTGTGATGTTGCATCTACACTAAGGTGACCAGCCGTCCTACTTTTAAACAATGTAACAATGTCCCGTGGCATTTTAAAATTAAAATGAATATATTACAATACTATCTTTACATTCTATGAAAATTTTTGTTGCGCCATATAGACCAAATTTTTAATCAAGAACCCCCACCCCACCCCCGTCAAATCTAGTCACTTTAATTCTACGCTCTTTTTACAAGTGGTTTAACTATGGAAGTGTATGCTATGTGAATATTATTATCAAGAAAACTACTAAAGAAAGAAAGAAAGAAACCAAACTTGACTTATGGTTACTATGGATGAAGGAGGAAGAGTTTTTTCTTAGGGGACATGGAGTTCATTTTAGTAATGGTGGAACAATTTGGAGAAGGATAACAGTAATGGTTATACAACATGAAGAATATAATTTTTGTCAAAATTGAAAAAATTACAATTGAATGACAATGAGTATGGGGGAAAAGAAAATGTTCTCAAATTGATTATGGTAAAGATTGTATAATTGTTCTTGATATGGTTGAGCTATTAAATGTATGATATGTGGACAAAGTGCAAATAAAACTTTAAAAAAACTGAATACGTAGTCTCATTCTGCGGACGCAGAGTGAAGCCCCTGTGGCTGTCCAAGACTGGATCGGTTTATGGGAGCAGAAAGCACCCCCAGGAGGTGCTAGTGGCTTTGACCTGCCGGCCACGCGAATCGCAGCCCAAGACCTACACTAACAACTACACTACTAAGGTTCCCTCACATGTGATACAATTATCTGTATTGGGATTCCTGATGACATACGTACTGGACTCTGCAAGGCTGGCAGTTCGAAAACACCAATTGTTCTACAAGAGCAAGATGAGGCTTTATGCTCTGTAAAGATTTCAAGCCTTGGAAACCAACAGGGGCAGTTGTACTCTGTCCTACAGACTTGTTATGCATCAGAAATGACTTGATGGCAGTGAGTTGTCTTCATTTTGTTTTGAAATTAATTATATCATCATCTTGGAGAAAGACAGGGATTTCTACTTCAGTAAAGGGTTACAGTCCCCAAACTCACAGGGGCAATTCTACCCTTTCCTACAACACCACTATGAGTTTGAATCATATTTTAATCAAGCCCACATTACTAAGAGGTGGAAACCACAAATATATGGTTTGCAAAATTAAGAGTCTAGAAATATATTGACAGAATTTCTCACAAGAAATATAGAAATAAACACCTTAGGATGGGAAAAAGAAGGAAGGATGGTCATGAGGTGGTGGGAGCCAAACATTTTACACTGCAATGCTTAGGAGACTCAATGTCCATCGATAGACAATTTGACATCCCCTTACAGAAGGACCACAAGGAAGAGACGAGCTAGTCAGTGTGCAGTTTGGCACCCATGCAACATACAACTTTCCTCTCTAATTCTTTAATGCTTCCTCCCACCCACGATCATGGCCCCAATTCTATCTTACGAATTTGGTTAGAGCAGAGCATGTGTAGGGGTACACACAAGAGCTAGAAACACAAGGGATCCGGGACAGATAAACCCCTCCAGACCAATGAGAGTAGCAATAACGGAAGGGGAAGGTGGAAGGAGAACGGGGAAATTGATCACAATTATCTACATATAATCCCTTCCCAGGGGAAGATATCGGTCAGTATAAGACAGGAAAAAATAATAATTTAAAAATTATCAAGGGTTCTTGAAGGAGGAAGGGTGGAGAAGGGAGGGGGGAGAATGAGGAACTGATATCAAGGGCTCAAGTAGAAAAAAAATGTTTTGAGAATTATGATGGCAAAAAGGTACAAATGTTCTTGATAAAATGAATGTAAGTAAGGATTGTGATAAGAGGTGTAGGAATCCACCATAAAATGATTTTTTAAAAATAAAATGCAATGTTTATTTTTATAATGTAATTTGATATGATTTCAGATTCATAACCTGTTACTAATATAGTGATACCTTGCTGTTTGAGCAAGCTCAAATTTTTCACAGCTCAAATGGCAATATATGGAAAAATCTGCTCAGTGTTCACAATTGATTAGAAAATCTGACTTGAAAACACCTGTGCAAAAAAAGAGAAAACACTATAAAGGTTGAGAGTGAGTCACGTGTTACTTCTTGCCAGGAACACAAAAGACCAATGCTTCTGTCTAAAGGCCACTCTCACTCAGACAACATATAGTGCTTATGTTAGTACAGTGAAAAACATTGTGCTCTTAAATGCTTCCTCCCCTCCACTATCATGATCCCAATTCTACCTCACAAATCGGCTAGACCAGAAGATGTACATTGGTACAGGAAACATGGGGAATCCAGGACTGATGATCCCTTCAGGACCAGTGCTAAGAGTGACAATCCTGGGAGGTTGGAAGGATGATGGAGTAGAAAGGGGGGACCAATTAAAAAGATATACATATAACCTCCTCCCTGGAGCATGGACAACAGGGAAGTGGGTGGAGGGAGACATCAGAGAGTGAAAGAGATGACAAAATAATAATTTATAAACTATCAAGGGTTTATGAGGGAGTGGGGAGCAGAGCTGGGGGATGCGGAAATAATACCAAGGGCTTACGTAGAAAGCAAATGTTTTGAGAATGATGATGGCAGCAAATAGATGGATGTATGGATTGTGATGAGTCGTAAGGAACCCCCAATAAAACAATTAAAAAAAAAAACTTAACAAGGAAAAAAAGAGTTAGTGTTGTAGTGAAGAAAGAATATGTCAATAAAAGAAAACATGATTATAAAAAACAAAACAAAATAAAGTGCTCGTTTTCTGTGTTTTATTTGCATGAAAGAGTGTGACCATGGCTCCAAAGACAGTGACACCAACAATGTGGAAGCTATATAATCTCATGTCAACTTGAGGATATTAAGAGTGAAGGGATGGACTCTAGCCTGTCAATCAGGTCGTTGCCAATGATGTCTCTGTGTGGGCATGGCCTTCTCCTGAGGATTCAGGGAACTTCCTCTCTCTTGATTCTACCATGAGAAGAGGTGCGCCACTCTGCTTCATCTTCCGGTTGAGGAGCCGAGCCACATCCTGAAAGCTGGAGGAGCCAGCGCTGAGAGGCTTCCACCGACATTGGATGCACAAGAGTTTCCATCAACTGGCCTGTAATCTTCCTGTAGTCACCATCAGCGCATGTGCCATATGTCTGAAGAGGAATGTATGGCCTACTATTGGACATATGGACTAAATATCAGGCTTATAGATTTTATCTGAACTGGGCTGGGATGTTTTCTCAATATGTAATTGATCTTTAACATAAAGTTTTTTCCCATACATATACGAGTTTCTCTGCATTTGTTTCTCTAGCCTATTCGGTTTAATGCATGCAGTAAAACTAAGAGAAAAACTGTGAGAATAGTGATACAGTTAAAGAGAGAATTCAATGTGAAATTTAAATCAGGTTGTCGCTTGTCTGATTTGATGGCTGAATATAATATGGCTAAGTCAACATTGTTGATGCTTTTGAGAGGGAAAAAAGTGATTCACGTGGTGAATGTAGCAACAGGTGTGAAATCATTAACCATAAAACAAAGAACGCAGACAGATCATCAAAGTGGCTGAAAGGTGTTGTAAATTTGGATACATCAGAAACAACTGGATGCCAACAAGCGTATGCAAGAAGGCTAACTGGCCTCGAGACTGATTTAAAAACCTACCAGAAAAAACATAAAATTATAAGTGTAATTTTGGGACCTCAGAACCAATTATTTGATTTTCCATTATTTCTTATAAGAAACATACATTCACTTCTCAAACTCTTCAGCTCTTCTTTGGGACAAATTCAGTTGGCAATTGAGATATCACTTCATGTAGAATATTAGAGACTGGTGGGAAATACCTAAAAACCAACAGCAGAGTTTGCTTTCCCTTTGCTTTGGGGGAGAAAACAGAAAGGACAGCCCACTGCCCTTCCACACCTGTTTCTCTCCATTTCTCTATGATCCTCTTGGGGGAAATAAACCTGTATGGAGGAGGACATCCTAATAGTTCTCCTTGGGATTGGGATTGGGAACAAAGGAGTCACTCCAGGTGCTCTTTAATTTATGGAAAAGGAGAGGCTGAGAGGGAAACACCCCTGACGGGTCCCTATCACTCAAGGGCTTCTAATAGCAAATGCACAGTCAGTCCATTCCAACTCACAGGGTAGAAGTGGCCCTGTGGGTTTCTGAGACTTTAACTTGCGATGGGCATAAATAGCTTCATAATTCTCCCACGCAGCATTGAGTGTTTTTCAACTGCTGGCTTTGTGGTTAGAAGCTCCAAATAGACGGAGCTTCTAAGGTGGTACTTGCAAGTCTTCAAGAAAGGCATCTTTCCCATGAAGTTCATCTACTAAGCCAGTCTTCACTGCACAAAGTCTGGCCTTTCCTGAGCTTCGGATGAAACTTGCACATGGAGGAGGTGTACTGAGGCACGAACAGTCGGGGAAGATGGACAGATGGTGAGGAAAGGCAGAGCCTCCATGGTTTCAGAGGATCTCAGTGGCCCTTGGTGAATATGCCTCTTCGAGAACAGAGTCAATGAAAGGCAAGAGATTGTAAAGAGTACCAGCGATCTTTCCTCTCCAATTTGAGTATCATCTTCAAATGAATCAAATTATTCAGTTAATGCATTCCTACTGTGCATACAAATCTGGGTATTTTTTTCTTTAAATATAAGATTTTCCCTGACCTCAAGAGCATCTCACTGGATAAAGAAGCATCTCAGTCCAGTTGTCACTGAGTTGATTCTGACTCTGTGGGTCAGAGTAGAACTGTGCCACATGGCATAAAAATTAAAAAAAAACAAACTCACTGAGTCGATGCTAACCCATTGCAACCCTATATGAGAGAACTACCCCTCTGAGTTTCAAAGACTGTCACTCTTCAGGGTTCATTGCATTGGACTGCTAACTGCAAGGTCAACAGTTGGAAACCAGCAGCTGCTCCACTGGAGAAAGTCTGGGTTTCCTACTTACACAGACACACACACACACACACACACACACACACACACACACACGACTAGATATCCTCTTTAAATACCCCCTGGGTATACCTTCTGACTCTGAGGCATTGTACATATATGCAAATGTACATATTATACATCTAAATTGGTAGATATGGACATAAACACAATGTATATGTTGTTGTAAGATGCCACTGAGTTCGTTCTGACCCACAACGACCTTCTGTATAACAGAATGAGACACTGCCCAGTTCTGGGCCATCCTATGTCATCTTCACTGTTGCCACCACTGTATCAATTCAGCTCATTGAGGGCTTGTGCTGCCTAGAACTATGTCCTTTTCCAGGCACTGGTCTTTCCTGACAACATGCCCAAAGTGTGTAAGACAACCATCCTCTAAAGAGCCTCTAAAGAGCACTCTGGCCATACTCCTTCCAAGGCATATTTGTTTGTCCTTTTAGCAAGCAGGGTACTTTCAGTATTCTTCACCAGCTCAACAATTCAAACCCATCAGTTTTTCTTCAGACTCCAAAATCAATGTACATATGTATAGATCTCAATGTGCACCCATGTATTCATACATACACACACAGAGATCTGGGTACACATGCACGTGCACGCGCACCTACTCAAACCCCCAAAATACTAAGGCCACTGCCATTGAGTCAATTCAGACGCATCGCTGTCCTAGGTAGGGTTCCCAAGGTTTTCTAAATCCTATGGGAGCAGAAAGCTCATCTTTCTCCCTCAGAGAGGCTGGCAAGATTGAACGGCTGATTTGTGATTAGCAATCCAAAGCTTAATCTATGCACACAGACAGACACACACCTACACATAGTTAGATTGAAAATATGAAGACATGTTATAAAAGGATTTGGCACTAACAACAAAGAAAAGGATTGTTTTGAACTGCCTCCCACCCCCACTTTATTCTGAATATTTAAAATCAAAGGCACAAATATCTCTTCAAGAAGAAATGTCTTTTCGAAAACCACACAGAGTAAGTAACTCAAAATAGAGTTTTCAACATAATTTCCACAGATCATTACATATTCATGTTTTAATTAAAGCAACCAAGTGGATGCTTTATATCACCAGATATATGGCAGCCATCCTACTAGCCTACATGCTTGGTGCTCTATGTCCTGTATAGAACACTGTCCTAACTAGATTTTTTTTTTCAATTTAATTTTCTTTTAACCTTTGAACCTACTAATATTTGTAGTTTAAAATTATTTCCTAGAATATTTTTAAGGAAGCCTATAACCTTAAATGACAGCTAAGTATTTTTGTGTCAAATTCTAGTGAAAGCTATTGTGAATTATTAGTTATTTTCATCTGGCGTGGTGTGTTTTAAAAAGGTACTCAAAAATGGAGAGAAATATATAAAAATCTCTAATCCATGGAAAGTCCACAGCCTTTCATAATGGTTATTCAGCTGAAAATTATAACTATTTTGTTTTGCTTTGTTTTTTTTGACATCACTGCCTTCAGGTGGTGGGAGTAGGAGGCCCAGCCTTTGCTCGGTGGAGCTGGAATCGAACCTCCATCCCAGTGGGCTGCAGTCCCGCGTACAACCACTACGCCACCGGGGCTCAGCAAATTATAACTATTTTAATGACACTTATGGCACGCATGTAATGAGTACTCACTGTATTTCAGACTAAATAACTTATATTCATCTCATCTAAGATACATATTATACCTATTTCACAATTAAAGTAGCTGAGTTGTTACGTAATTTATCTAAAATCAGACAGCGACTGAGTAAATAACAGAGCCAGGATTTGAACACCAAGATCTGCAATATCAAAGTGCGCCCTCCCTAAATGATGTTATAATATCAACCCCACCCAAAAAACTCAAGGGAAAACAATTGTAGCTGCAGTTTGAACCATTGTCCCAACCATTTCCTCATATCCATTTCCATTTATTTCCAAATACTCTGTAGTTTTCTAGATCATCTTCCAAGATAAAGGGAAATAAAGTGTTTCCATAACACAAAATATTAAACCTTCAACATCATAAAAAAGTAACGGTCACGTAAAATCTAGTGCGCGAACTCAGGGCAGCTATTTGCTCTGCTCTCAGTACTACACCTGGGTACCCGGGGGTGAGTGCGTTGTAGTCTAAAGCAAATCCATTTAAGGTGCCCAGTCTGGAAAACGCTTCCGTGTCCTGTAACCAGGGTGAGGAAAGAAAGCCAGCCCAGAAATTCATTAAATGTTGAATGGTTTTTTTCCAGCGTGCTATGGGAAGATTTATATTCCAACTTTCTAATAAACTTTCCCTCTACTTAGGGTAAAATGTTCTTACAGATTTCCTCCCTTCATTTGCATATCTGTGCAGGTCTATTCTTTCTTTCTTTTTTTTTCTTCCAAGCCCCTTTGCCCTTTCAATCATGGAGCATATTACTCCACTGTCAGTGCAAAGCAGTTCCTAACACCAGGGAACCCAGCTGGGATGGGAAGAGGGCAGCAGGCTCACGCATTAACATAATAATCCAACCGTGTGCCCATAGGCCCTTAGGGCAGACAGCATATTAGGTAGGCCTCCTGTGCAGACTCTGGTGGAAGCTGCCTTATCACCTGCCTATCAACCTGTGGCAGCTCTCGCCAGCTCAATAGCACCGGCTCCTGCCAAGCAGTGGCGCCCAATTACCTTACTACAAAAGACAGAAATTCATTTTTCTATGTCTCTTTAAGGTATCAATGCATTTCCTTATTTATGATTTGAATCTGCACCTCTGCATGGTTTCCAGGGCACTGACTTATACTGCTTTTTAACTTTTGAAATTCTAGTTGCCTAAATGCCTCCCCACTGCAGTAGGCAGGAATGAGAACTGAAAGCCAACTTTCAAATAAAATCCCAAGTAGGTAAAGCTAACTGCGTGGCTACTGGTTGTCTAAATATTCTTCATTCAAGAGGGTCCAGCGAGCAGTATAGTGGGGGATAGGGAGTGGGGTGGGGGGTGGTACCGGAATAGCTGCCATTCCTTTTCCTCAAGAGGAAACACACACTCGGCGAGGCATAACAACCTAGGAGGACAGGGTAGAAGCACTCCTGAGTTTCAGAGACAGTAACTCTTTCTGGGAGTATAAAGCTGGGTCTTTCTCCAGCTGAATGGCTGGTTACTTCGAACTGCCAACTTAAGGTTAGCAGCCCCACTCAGAGCCACTGCACTCCATCCAACAGAGCTCCTCTCGAGAAGAAACCCTAAGGCAATCTCTCCTTTCAATGTGGTGTCTTATTCTTATCCAAGCTTATTCTAAGGGTATGGATACATACCCTTTTGCACATTGACCCTTTTAAGTGGAAAGTGTATGGCTGAAGGAATAGAGAATCACAAAAGAGGTGATAAAATCATGTTTCAAAAGCTCAAATTACTATTGAATACTCTCTTTGGAGGGAGGGACAGGGGTGTTGATCCATTCGTCTGCTTTCTTCTGTATGCAATGCACGAAACTGTAATGCAGGAACTGTAGATCTTCTTTTAATACACCTCAGTTCCTAGAATCTTTGATTTCCTCTACATGTGTTTTTTTTTTCCCCAAGTCACAATACATAGCAAGGAAGAGAAAGCCAAGTGGGATACTATACTCTAACAGTGTTACTCACCCACTATCTACTACTGGAGGTCATCTTTAGGAGAGCTCCCTTCCGTGAACTGAGCAGTCCCCGCACCCGCCAACCATCTTGTTTCTTGATAAAATGTTCCTTCAAAAATGTTACAATAAAGTGCATCGTGTGACGTTTATTCAATATGGAAGAAATGCTTTTTGAATATTCTACATAAATCTGCTTTAAAAGAGCATGAGATGATCAATTTAGTTCCAGAAATATTTCCTACTCCTCAGGTATTTCTTTAAGAAAAAAAAAGTTTCTAGGAATGCTAAATTTGGGGGGTTTGTGGGCATTCTAATAAAAAATGAATCCTCCTGTCAAACAAAAACACATTTATCTAACATTTCTATGAATTTTAAATGTCGGGTACTAACACTATCATTTAAAGCAGCCAGCCTGTGCATTCTAAATATGGAGGTCAAAAGTAAGAATGGTGGGCCATATCAGCAAATGGCACACATTTTCCCGTGGTGCCACGCCACATCCATACGTGACAGATGGGTGACCCTCTCGGACTCCGTCCACACACCCCACACAGGGCTTTGCAGGCAGTAACTATCCTTGCCAGAAGGACAGCTGCCTGTGCTTTACAGCCTGAAGAAGACGCAAGTAAAATGGAGGGGGGGGGGGGGGGTTTGAGGGGAGGAAGCTCTAAGAATTTTTCTTCTTCAGTGAGCAAATTCTGAGCTATTTCAGAGTCTCAAAACACTACACTATAACACATTACGTGTTGAGAAAAGTATGAACACAAACTACTAAAAGTCAATTATAAATATTAATGCATCTGTATCTGTTGCACAGCAAATTACACACATTCCCTTCTTGATCTTTTGAGGATTCTTTATAAATGCTTGTCTTTTAACAAAATGCAGTGCATCTTTCAAATCACTAAGCAGAGAAACTTGATTTGCTATTACAAAACAATGAACGGTAGCAAGTGGTGACGGGATAAACGTCTAGAGTCTAAACATTAGCACTTTAATTTCTTAAAGGTGTGTATGCTTCGACTGCAAGGTACACATGAGAAAACATTTTTGTAAAATAGAAATCTAATTATTCCTTACGAACAGAGTACAAATTACATACATTACATAAATCATTACCAACTTCTACTAGAATCATTTTATCTCCAAGGGAGGACAGAGAAGGAGAAACCAATCACAGGGTCAAGTCTAGCACCGACAAGTCAACCCCAGCTGAGCTCAAATGTGACGTACATAACCAAAAGCAAAGCTTAAGTGAATCAAAGTGTTTTTTAAAGTTTTAAATGGAGTGACTATTTTAAAAGTTCTTCGGAAAGAGATGCATTTATATTGAAGTATATGATCTGGCCATTTAAAAATATGCCCCCTAGCTGTTCCTTCAGGCCATCAGGTGCCTACATCTGAAGCTTACCGCATCTGCACTGTGATCCCACCAGTGTGCATGTGTTCCTTTCGACCCCGGAGGGTTACCTAGGAGAGACCCTCTCCCCATGGAAAATGGTTTGCTTCTTAAGGACTTTACCTACCTGTTCAATCCAGTAGTGTAGACATGGCTTCAGGGATGGTTTCCTACTAGTATGCTTTGACATTTCTGCCAAGGAGGAGATTAAGTATGAAATATCGAAATTACTCATTAAAATCGATGCCATTTTACTTTGTTTCCTCCTGAGTAGTCCTTCAGCTGTTGAGGCACATATATTTTTCCCCAGGCAAAATCCCTAGGCTAGACTCACAGAGCTTCCTATCTTCAGGAAACCAGTTTCCCAAACATTAGGCTTAGGGGTCTGATTCGCTAACAACTGGAGTTTCATTTCATAGGTAATCATGCAAATCTTACTTGAAAAAGGAAAAATAATATACTGAAAGCATTTCCTGCTTGTCCAGTGTTCACAGTAGATACAGTTGGTGAGGATACTTGACTTCTGTTACTTTTTAAAAAAATATTTGATCATTATTGCAGCAATAGAGCTGCAAGTCACTATAGAGTTCTAAGTCACAACAGACCATGTCTGCACCCATACCTTATGTCCTCCCTGGACTCTGCTTCTGTTCAGTGGGCCCCTCAAATTTGTACTGGGGGAAGGGAAGATCCCCCAGGGCTGCCAAGAGTTAACCCAAGTACTTTGCATGCTCAGTCTCTCAGCTAAGGAAGCATCCATGGCTACCATTCTGAATCACAACAGAGGTCTCGAGACTTTTACTCCAAACCTCAGCTCATAATATAAGTAATTTTCAAAGCCAGAAAAGCTTAACACACAAATAAAAAACAAGAACAACGACAAAAGTAAATAGATGAATACCTCATAAGACTTTTCTGAGCATCACAGCTGAAACTGATAAATCTAAAATTACATATAGCCTCGAAGCTTTTACAATTAAGAGAAATTAAACAGCAAATGGACTTATCTTACACTGACAAGGTCAAGCTGCTTAAAAAGACTAAGCATTTTTATTTAGACAAAACTGTATCACAAAAAGGCTATAGATAATTACCTTACACTCACTCAGGTGTTAAATCATTACACACTGATATATGCAAGCAGGTATCATTAGACAAAGTTTGGCTTAATTGCTCATTCAACTTAGTTCTCATTTCAGACCAGAACCCTTCCTGGGACTTTACAGACAGAATGATGAAACAGAATTAAGAACTGGATGATGAAGAAAAACAAGAATAAAACACTAGAGGGAAGGAGAAAAGGTAATGTAAGAAGAAATGTATAAATAAGGATAGTATAGTGACCAGGTAAACAGCAAGAGTTGGAAAACCAACTCCTTTCACCTTCTTAAATTTAAAATTTATATATATAGTTATATATATATAAGGTATAAGTAAACCCTTCTGTCTTCAGAGCGTTGGAGAAAGGTCACACCACATGAAACTATACACAGTTGGTCTCTAAAGAGAACATATGTGTGTATGTATTTGCATACATACTCACACATACACAAGTGGTCCTGGTGTTGGATCGGTTGCATGCGGGGCTGCTAACTGCAAGGTCGGCAGTTTGAAGCCCCCAGTCACTCTGTGGGTGAAAAAGAAGGCTTTCTTCTTCCATTGTGAAGGGGAGTAGAAATGTCTCAGAGTGAAATATCTCAGAAACCCACAGACGCAGTGCTGCCCTGCCCTACAGGGCCGCTACGAGTAGGCATACACGTGATGGCAGTGACTTGCTTTGGGTGTTTTACACATTTTACACACTCAGGGAAGCTGTGGCCATTCCAGTTGTAGAATTCTCACCTCCCATGCAAAAGACCTGGTTTCAAGAGCCCTTACACAGTCACTACTTGTTAGTGACTTCAGAGCACAACGATTAACTGTAGTTTTTTATGGATACAGATAACCAGGCCTTTCTTCCACTCACCAGGTGGATTCAAACAGTCAATCTTCAGGTTAGTAATCAGGGACACGCATACATGTATACATACACACACATCTATGTGTGCATGCATGCAGAGAGCAAGAGAGCATGCCAGGGAAGCAACCTAAGAAAAATAGTTGAACGGGCAAATGGTCAGCACTATTGGCAACCTGTGCAAGATGAAGAGTGAACTTTTTGGTCTCCTTAGCAAATCCGCAGGGGTTGGGGATGTGAATGAGAGAACAGAGCAGCATGCACCTTGCAGACAGGGCAGGGAGGGCTCCTGTGGGGATCTCTAAAGAGGAGGAGCAGGAAGGCTCCCTGAAGCACAACAAAGCAGTTGCCTCCAGTGCTGTGCTTTAATCTTGGAACTATAAACCTCTCTCCCGTATGTGACTCAGATCCAGTCTGGATATATCCAACTCTGAGTTACTGACAAAACTGGACTCCTAGACAGTGACTATAACTTGCTTAAAATAAGCCACTAACAAGGGTTTAGATACATTTATGGTTCAGGAAAGCAGATAACCAAAAGGGGTTCAAGATAGCAAATGATATTGCTCACCATGTGGATAACCACCCACAGAAATACAGGTGTAAAAAGTAAAGAGACAGGTCAGCTTTTGTCGCTAGCATAAAAACAAATTCTGCTCCGAGAAAGAAAATACAGTTGCCTTTTTAGTTCTATAGGGAAGAAGTCCGTTTTACTCTTGCTTCAATTCTGAAGTCTACATACAAAGAGACAAACCAAATAATCACTATTAACTGATTTGAGGAACTTCCTTTTGTCAAAGAATTTCTGCACTGAACTGCAAACACACATCTGCAATTAAACTGAAAGACATTTTTATAGCTTTTATGCTGAGTTTATATTACTATATATTAAGGGACGTGTTGCAGCAGTTAAAAGAGCTAGCACTGGCTAATCATGCTCTTGCTAACAATGGTTTATGATTATGTCTCAAGGAAAGCAAGAATAAAACTTTTACACAATTGTGTTGTTACATGATGTGAACAGAAAGAAAAACAACTAACAAGATAAACTAGAATCCTTTGTCCTCTCTTTTGCTAAGCACTCTGGAGGCTAAGACATCTAACATTGCAATCGGACTTGTATACATCCCTTGGAATAAATAAATTCTGAAGGACTTCAGAGTTTCTGAAACCAAGACTAACCACGACTAACCTAAACAGAAAGTGTATTTGTAGTCTTCCAAATTTGTATCCACTTATACAATATAAATAGTACCTATAAAGCAAACAGGTAAAGGATAGTAAGAATTTTCAATTGGCATTTCACTAGTAGTAGAAATGTATAAAGCAGTAGGTCAACTATTAATAAGATACAGATTTCCCACCAGGGGGATTTCTTCTGAATTCATTTTATGACCAAGAAGCTGTGATTTAAAAAAAAAAAAAATCTTCATTCTAAGAGAATAAACAAATGAAATAATAGCAATTACAAAAAATAAGGACCAGGAATTCGAGAATAGAAATTATATTCACCTATGATTTTTGACTTACAACCCTGGGCCCAGAGCTTCCATGATAAAAAAATTACCCCGTGGACAGCATATGTATTTTGGAGAAGAATAACCAGTTTCAAGATTTCAATCAAGTGCAATGAATTCATTTTCTTTTCTTGCTTACCATGTGCCCTTCTCAAAACTTCACAAAAGAAACATATTGAAAGAGAAATATACTCACTAAAATTTAAGGTTACTCCAACAAAAGGGTTAATTAGGGAAACAAATTTTCTCAGATGGCTAATAATGGGAATGACACATACTATGTGCCCATAAGTAATTCTCAGGTATCTTTGATCTTCAGCCCCACGCGGCTTCTGTTGCCTACTGTAGCCTGGCCTCTGGGACACTCTCAGAACCAGACATCTGGCTACTTTGTTGTTTTAGACTAATCTCCTCCCAGGAGGACTCAAGAAATGACACCAGGCAGGGAGGGTCCTGGCAAGGGAAAAAACATTACAGTGTTAGCACTTTTTTTTTTTTGAATGGACGAGAGTATCAAAATTATCGGTACATTTCTAAGAGGTCTCATGAACTCTACTGTGGTTTGGTTCAGGCATAATTTAAATAGGATGTATATATTATCGTTTTAAGGCCCATCAATCACCTTGAAGAATGTTAACATTCACTGAATGTAATCACAGAATATTGCGATATGGAGGAGAAAGTTGTGGGGGCAAAAACACAAATCGGATTCGTTCTTCACCCATCTGTTAGGGCTGGGTGATGACTGATAAAACAAGGGTTTTTAATTGTCAGCTGAAGCGTTACACAAAAATTGTGGGATATAGCTCAGATTTGCAAATATAGTCGCATGCCTCTGAATACTCCAACTACCTGTCTTGCTTCTTCTTGTAACTCGCATGAAACTGCTCTCATGCAGTAAGGATGGTAGAGTGCTTTTGCAGCTTGCCCCTGGGGGCTCCAGGAGAGAGTCCGGCGAGGTGCTAAGTGATACCCGCTTTGAGAAACGCAGCCCTGGAGTCAAGGGCACAATGTTGTTTGACAAGCAACCAAGATCATTAGTATTTTTCCCAAGACAACAAATAATCAGCCACATCTTAATCTTTTGCTGGGGTGAGGGGGGGGATTATTATTCATGCCTCCAAAATGTTTATGTTCTGAGATAGAGAAAAAATAGCATATTATGCTACACCAACAGAATGTAAACAAAGTTATCATTTCTGAACTTTAATATTTTCCCTAAAATCACATTGTATCCATTTCTAATTAATGGTTAGAGGTTACAATCATATATGAAACAAAATGTTACTCAAAATGGGACATTTATATTGCTACTCAGAGTAATGGAATAGTCCGCAGATTGCTGAAATATCCGATGCGTCGCTTTCATGTCGACAGGGAAGAGAAATTCGTTCTTTTAGGCTTCAATGATTTTTATAAAAACAAAACTGTTTTAACAATAGAGTGGTCTCTACCTTGTGCGATATTTCATGAGTTAACAATTTCAGGTGCCTCCTTAGTCATAACACTCTCCACTATGTACATGCCCTTGATGCACTGGCACAAATGGAAAGCTTCAGAAGATGAGCATAAGAAAGAAAATCTTAAGCAATAAAAATTTATTTGTGATTAAATAGTCTTCCAAGTAAACAATGAGACTTGTTAGAAATATCATAGTATAAAAAAACCCAAGGTAAGGAAACAGCAAAGGGATGTTTGACTTTACATTTCAATCCTTGACCAGAGTAACAAAGATGATGAGAGGCGTCCCCCATCACACTTGAACTTACACATTTATGTCACTATCTTAGCACAAAATTGGTTCCAGAACATATTAGCAACATGGATTCAGGGAGCAACGTCCCAATAGTTCCTTTGGTGTTTTGTATTTAACATTAGGATGAATGCTGCTAAGAAGCAAAATGATTTCTCAAGGCTAATCTGCGTTTCCAAAAGAATTTGAAGAAACAGAACAGGGAGAGGTGTTTTACAATGCTGCGTGCTATTAAGTTATAATGGCCCCAGAAGACAGTTCAGAATTGCTTTCTTGATATCGTATTATTCTCAATTATACTCAGTGTTGTTCTACTCTTAAGTGTACTTTATTCTTTTCTATACAAACACAAACACACCACAAATTGTAGTTTACACAAGAGAGATGTTCTTCTGCCTTTGATGGAAAAGAAAAGGAGAGGTAGCAATTCAGGCTTGGGGAGGCTGCTTGGTAATGAAAGGGGCCCAGATGCCTACTGGTCAGGCCCTGTCATTTCCAGGCTACTTCCTGACCCAAGATTACTCTTCAAACTCTTCACCAAGTCAATATTCCAGGAGGCAGAAAGTGGAAAGAAAGGGGAAGGAGATGGTTGGCTGAGTGCTGCTGTACAACATGATGAATGGAATAAAGATGACTACACTGTATATTTGAAAAACGTTGGATTGGTAAACATTTATTTTTACAGTAATAAAAACAAATGAAGCTCATCCTTTTTAAGGCTATTTCCTAGATATAATGGATAGATGCATTCCTATCACACTGATGATGGCCCTGGTGGTGCAGTGGTTAAGCACCGGCCTGCTCACGGAAAGGTTGATCACAGGCTCATTCCCAGGTGATTTTGGAGTATGTGTCAATGAGTGGAAGAGTGGTCCAAGGAACATGACAGCAGTGTGCTTTCACAGGGGTGAGGGTCCCAGGAAAGCAGGTTCACGCAGTGCTGTTGAGTTTCCTACCATCTTGGTGGTGAGGGCAGAATGCCTTAGGGCAGCGATTCTCAATTTGTGGGTTGCATCCCTTTTGGGGGTCAAATGGCCCTTTCACAGGGGTCGCTTAATACCATCAGAAAATATTTATTTCCGATGATCTTGGGAACCAAGATACCGCTCCTCTACCCGAAACCCCATTTGCGCTTGAACCATTCACAGTCAAAGTTGAAGATGTTCCTGAGACAGCACAAGAGGAGTTCATTGAACTTATTACAGTGATGCAGCGAGAATTGATTTTTCTACAATACCAGTTACAAATTTCTGGATCAATGCCAGTTACAAACAGTCATATCCTGTTCTGTAAGAGACTGTGTTGTGCCTTCTCTCCCATTTCCAACAACACACCTTTGTGAAACAGCGTTTTCCAGCCGGTTGGTTATCAAGTCTAAAGACAGAAATAGACTTATAGTAGAAGATGATCTTCGTTGTGCTCTTGCAAAGACTGTCCCAAGAATTTCTGATCTGGTGAGAAAGAAGCCATCTCTACCTTCACACTGACATAGGTTTTTTATGCATACTGTCCCAAAATGTAGCAATGTAGCTTACTGCTGTTATATTAAGTTTGTTACCCATGCTACACCATGCTTCCAGATAAAATTTTATTTATTTGTCATTAGAAAAAAATAATTCACTATATATAATTACATATTGTTTCTGTGATAACTCATTATGCTTTAATTATGTACAATTTATAAAAATAAAAATACATCCTTCAAATATTTACATTATGATTCATAACCAGAGTAAAATTACAGTTATGAAGTAGCAATGAAAATAATTTTATGGCGAGGAGTCACCACAACTTGAGAAACTATACTAAAGGGTCGAGACATTAGGGAGGCTGAGAACCACTGTCTTAGGTGGTCCCAGTGGACCCTGACAGTGTCTGCTACCCACAGAGCCAGGGTTGAAGGAAATTTGATGTCCTAGAAGATTTTGAGAGAATACTGCCATTAGAACAGACTGACAGCTTCTTGAAGAAGATGAAGTGTCAGGAAGGCGTGTGCTTTTTTCGTGGAAAGGCTTACTTGCAAAGCCCTGGTGGTGCATGGTTAAACAGCCGGCTGCTAGCCAAAAGGATGGTGGTCTGACCTCATCAGCCAGTCCATGGGAGACACAGACACTCCAATAAAGATGTTAACCTATGAAAGAAAGCCTGTTATTCTATTCTGGGACTTGGAGTCAGTATGACTTGGAATCAACTCAACGGCAATAACACCAATAACAACAAAAGCTAAGTTCAGAATTTGGAAACCTACTTTGAGCTGATAAAAGTTATGACCAGAGAAAGAGTTCACACTGATGACAAAGAAGATACTAATGATAGCAAGGGCAGCAGCGACGGTAGACAGGGTGATCTGAATGCAGCTGCCTTTCCCTGTGACACACATGTGAAGCTTTCTTTTCCCAATGATTTTATTGGGACTCTTATAGCTCTTAGAACATTCAATACATCCTTTGTACTCAAACATATTTGTACACATATTGCCATATTCATTTCCACATGTGAATCTTAGAACTCGATGTGTCGGCCTGGCTCCTTGGACAGGATAAGAATGTGCACTGACTCTTGTTCCCAGGGCGTCTTGTCCCAAATCACATCCTATAGTAGCGGACAGCCTTTCAGCACATCCTTCCCCTCCTGCCCTAAGCATATGTCAGCATCCTCAGGAACTATTTAGCTAAGTCTGTGCATTATAACAGTGATCTAACTCTAGGTCGGCACTTGTTCTTGGAGGGCTGGGCACCAATAGTCTCAAGTGCAGTAAAAGAGGAATAAGTACCGCCTATCAGCCAGGTGACAGCTGAAGGGAGTGGCCTGTTGACATGGGGATGGGCATATGCTATTGATGCTTGTTCCACCTCTTTTCTATGTGAGTAAAGCCATGTTCCACCCCATGCCTGTGTCATGTTGTGTTGGCAACCCTGGGCGGTGGCTCCAGTCTGGTACACTGAGCGGGGTTAACAGCAACAACAAAGGAGACAGAGGATCATCGGGGTCCTTCTAAAGAGTATAACTTGGTTAAGATCTGCTTAGGGCAGGAACTAAAATTCACAGGAAAAGAAGTAGAAAGAAAATGAAACCAAAACAGAGGGTAAAGGTCAAGAATGAGAAGGGAAGAACCAAAGAAACCATACACATACAATGTAAATATACAAAGAGAAGGAATCAATAAGTGCTGTACTCTGGTCAAGAGTTAAAGCCTGGGCAACTTCGAGGAGCAAGTCTCTGTCTGACCGAGTGGCTACGAGTTGGCAGCGCGCCAAAGGCATTGGAGGAAGACGGATGGCTGGTATCATGTTAGTTAGTATCAAGTTAGTGAAGGCTAACTTGAATGTATTGTAGAATGTTGAAAGGTAGTGAACTTCATTTCTTTGCTTTAGAAAATACACAGTGAAGTGTTTAAAATTTTTTATTCTATTAGATCAATTGGGGCAGGCAGGGGAGAGTTCTACAATGAAAAAGGCAGGTAAATCTTTCACCACAAAATGTTAAATGGGTGATAACACTTTCCACTAAAATAACAGTGAGATCACAAGTGAGGTAGCCTTAAAACCGTCTAACATGGTAAGTTTACAATGATGATCAGCTCAAGAAAATATTAATTACATCAAGAATATGTGGCCAGTGGAAATGAAGTTGAGACAGGATTAGAAATAGATCATTCCAATTTCTCAATTGTGTAACTAAGAAACAAAACGACAGAAGATTTAGTAACTTGGGTTTGACATTTTATGTGAAATTTTTAATCATTGTGTTTTAAGATATTTCTTTTTGTCCAACATTTCCTCTGACAATTTTAAGTAGGACCTCAATACTGAACTAAATTAACTATGCTTGGCTTTGCATTGATTTTGGAATTTCTCGATCATGTATTTCATTTTTAAAAATACATGCATATTAATACGAGTTAGCCTTGGTCATATCAAGCTGTGACATCTACAGACAAGCTTTTGTTTTGTGTATCTGCAAAGACATTTGAGCAAAGGAATTTTTTCCAACAAAAAAAGAGCGTCTAGGCTGAGCCCTGGTGGCGTAGTGGTTGTGCATGGGACTGCGGCCCACTGGGTTGGAGGTTCAATTCCAGCAGCAAAGCTGGGCCAGAAGGCAGTGATGCCCCCCGCCCCCCTTAAAAAAAAAGAGCACCTATACTGGACGGACAGAAAAGCACTAATATCCTGAGCTTGAGCCTATCTGTAACTCTAGAAGGTGATGGGGTCTGTGAATTACAACTTACCCCCAAATAAAAATTAGTCACTAATTTTTTTTCTCTAAGCTCAACAGTTCAAACCCAGCAGCCCTTTCACAGGAGAAAGATGCTATCTGGCCTCACAAAGATGCACAGACTCAGAAACTCCATAAAAAGTCTGCTATCCATGGTGTTTTGATTCCTTTTTTTAAGTTTATAGTCAAGAGAAGTGAAAGCAAAGGTTCAAGATACCTATACATCAGTGGTCACTGCAGCACTATTCACAATAGACAAGAGGTGAAAATAATCCATGGACATCATCAACATCTGAAGGGATCAGCAAAATGTGCTCTAGATACACACAATGGAACATACTGTTCAGCCACAGAAGAAAAGAAGTTCCGGTACATGTTACCACATGGGTAAAGCATGAGGGAAGTCCAAAAAGCCTTGAAATTCATTACGAATAAGTCAATTCCAACTCATAGAACTCTAAAGGACAGGGCAGAACTGCCCTATGCACTCTGGAAACTGTACCTCTTTATGGCGTGGATCTCAACCTGTGGACTGTGACCCATTTGGGGGTGGACTGACCCTTTCACAAGGGTTGCCTGATTCATAACAGTAGCAAAATTACAGTTAAGTAACAGCATTGAAAATAATTTTATGATTGGGGGTCACCACAACATGAGGAACTATATGAAAGGATCACAGCATCAAGGGAGGTTGAGAACCACTCCTTTATGTGGATGGGATGTCTCATCTTTCAGAAACTCTGAGTAAGTCCAACAAAAGTTCTCTTGAACAGGATCCAAAATATACTTGTAGCAAAATGAAAATATGTCCAATTTAAGCTTTGTTCAATTCTACTCTCTCTTTATTCTGGAACAGTAAATAAATGCAAAAAAAGTCTGTAAAGGAGAAATTGAGAATACGTACTTTTGAAAATTATTTCAATAAATGGCTTCATCACTGCTCTCAGCAAGTCTGTGAGGGCCATCATATGACTTAACTTTCCATAGCAGCCAAAATGGAATCACTCTCTAACTCCGCCAAATACTTTTCTTCATTTTTATTATGAAGATACTTATATTATAAGTTCAATACCAGTGGGGCTCTCTAAACTGCATTCTGTACAGGTAATAAAACTTCCTCAAGAATAGGAATTCAAATAAAGGTAATCACTAATTGAACTCATTCTATGTGCAAAGCACTTCTTTACAGAAAAATGGTTCTTGCCAAGTTTACCTCCCAAAATGGGGCAGAAAGCCAAACATATGCCAAAAAAAATGGGCTGAAGGGAAGCAGTGAGTAACCAACAGAAACACACTGTACTCTCCTGTGGCAAGACGAGACGAATTCTGACTAGAGATCTAAAATGCCTTTTTGAGAGGAAAATAGGATTTTAGCAGCGCCCCGGTGGATACAGGGGCAGGGGCAGAGAAGTTCCTACTACGATATCCCCAATATGGCTAGACAAGCCAAAGTACACTGACCAAAAGACTGCAGAAGAATTAATCAGAAGGACAAGTGTTCTGAGGACCAAGACCAAAGAAACATCTATATGTATCAGGAAGTCCAGAATCACCCTGAGAGCAGTTCCAGGGCAAAAAAGTGTTTTCGGTTGCTCAGAAAGGCTGAACTCTTCAGAAATTCTGAAATAGAGAGCAAAAGTGTTTTCCAAGTTCTGGTTCACAAATTTAATTCCTAAACACTGATCAGCATTTCTCCTGAAAAATGAAGTGGAAGGAAGAGAAAAGAAGGAAGAAAAGGAGAAGGCAAAAGAGGAGAGGAAGGGGGAGAAGGTCAGGAAGGGGTTACTAACATACTTTGTAATGATGCTTTGGAAAATTTTTCCATTCCTACATGAAGGTTGTGTTAAAATGTAATTTGAAAATCACTTGCTCAAAAGGCCCTCAAGTTCAGGTATGCTGGCACGTGATTAAAATGCAATCTTAGTTCTATGCAATAGACTCAGATCACGAGTGTGAGTCCAAGTGTTCTTGGCCGTGAGCAATCTACCAGAACAATCTTGTGGCGGCAGGCATGAGATTGTCATTTGATAGAAGCCACAGCCTGCTATCTTCATAGAACAAATAGACCTTAAAAAAGGTCATGTCCATAGGTTATAGCGACATGGTAAAAATTGAGCCTAACTCCTTAATTTTCGTTTTTAATAAGTAGTCTGATGGATGTCAAACACCTTTATATGAGATCATATCACATAATCTACTTTCATAAAGCACATAATTTCATCAAGAGAAAGCATGAAGATCTATAACTGACACAATAATATACATTACCTTTCACCAAGAAGCAAACAGATGAAGACGACAGACTGCCTCCTCTGGTGGATGTAGTTCCAGTACGTGTTTTATTAAAAGCACAGAGTTAGTTAGAAGAGTACAGTTATATCTTCTCAGATTTATCAATTTTTCCATAAATCACTGAGAATGTTGTTAATAGGTGTTTTTTTCCAGTGGCAATGTCATAAATAGACACAAATATATGCAAAAACCAGCCTTCGCGCCCAAGTAAGCCACACAACACAGATAAGGGATGTATGAAAATAAAGGCAAAGATCATACAAATTCTATAAGACACTCAGCAGATAAAATTACCTAAGAGAACAGTTACAGGTGTGATTCTGTCTCTACCAGTATGCAGTGTATTTCTCCAAAATCACTAAGTGACTAAGGGCTTCTCTCTGGAAAAGGAGGATAATATTTAAAATGTACCTAAGCAAAAGAAACTGAAATAGCAAAAGTGTTTTATGTTAGACGCTGTGAGACATTCTGATGTTGAAAAAGAATTAAATAACTTAAGTTTACACTAAGGCCCTTTATTTTCCCAAAGCAGTTTCTTAGCTATCTGGCATGAGTAGTGCAGGTTCTGACAGACAATAATTTCTATAAAAGCATTGAGGTCTTTTCAAACCAGGGTGGAAAAGTCCTCTGTTTGGTACATCAGTCACCGTGAGCAGGGCAGACTGGATGGTGACTAAGACCAACAGCCTGAAACCAAACCTGCTGCCGGCCAGACGGTTCTGACCGTTATGCTCTCTCGTGTTTCAAAGCAGAACGTTACTCCCTCGGGTTTCCAATGGCTGCATCCTTAAGGACGTGGATTGCCAGACCTTCCTTCCCAGCATGGCTGGGTAGACCTTTTAAGGACCTAGCAACTTTTATTGCAAATGGGGACTATCACCTTCTATTGCAATGTACTATTTTGTCAGTTCTCACCACTTGCTAAAGTGAACATTCTATGCAGGTACTTCAGCAAGCACTCGGCACGTATTTTTAAAGGAATGGATGCAGTCCATCAATAAGTGAACAAAGAAAGTCACATTCTTGACACAGCAATGGCAAGAATACTTGGAATATGGGGCGGTTTCCTCAGGGGCCAAACCTGTGTGATAGTGAGACATGCCAATGCTTGCTTGCTTGCTGGCCAGGCTCACAGTTTACAATGACAGGTGTGTGTCACTTCTCCTCCACCACGTTCCCTGAAACACATGACTGTGTGACTTGGATATTGTGGGAACACCGTATTAAAATTTGGGGGGAGCCCATTTCCGGTTGACTTGGTGGCTACTGTTCCAGGGTCTGCTATGGCCGGAGCTGCAGGCAAGGGCCAGAAAAACGGATCGTAGCTGAGAGCTGCTAAGGAGCAGGAAAAAAAGACGAAACCAGGAAGAGGAGGCAGACGGAGCCGAATTCCATCTTCTCACCCACTCACTTGTCCACCGGCCAAAGCCTGAGGGCTTGCCCCAGAGCCAGGTCCTGTCTCACCGCCTGCATGCCACTCTCGAGCACAACGGCCTGAGTCAGGGTTGAGTTCCTTGGCGGCCCAGGAGGCCTGAGAAGGTCTGCCGCCATAGGGTTTCTAGAGCTGTTTTCTCAAAAATTAACAGTTCTAAGCTGTAAATCTTTACAGAGGCAGACTGCCATCTCTTGTTCTCAAGGAGGGCTTCATGGGTTCGAAGTGTCAGCTTTCTGGTTAGCAGCTGAAAGCTTCCACAAGTGCACTTCCAAAGTTTCTTAAAACCATTAGGAGAAATAACAAACAAAACGAGAGTTGCTTCCTTTGTTTAAAAAAAATTCTTTAAAACCCAGATGGTAGCTCCCACAACCACCAGAGGGCAGTGATGCCCCTCCCCCCTAAAAACCATATGGAACTACAGACGCACTTGATGTGGTCAGGTATTGCATACTTTTAGAGCAGCATGCCTGTGCTTCCATATTGTGATATCCCTGCAGACAAGCCTATAAAAGAAGTATGCAAATAGTGTTGGTCCTCTAACGAGGAACCAGAAGCTCAAGGTTAAGTGTGATAGTTAAGGTTTTATGTTAACTTGGCTGAGCCAGGATTCTTAGTGGTTTGGCAGGTAAGACTTAGTAAGCCTCCAGGATGGGATCTCTTGGGGGGGTGGGAGGGTGTCTTACTTCCAATATCACTGGGTGCTATAGAAAAATGTGCTTGTTTTTTGCTGGGTTGGGATTCTGCAACTGGCTCCTCATCTGACCTCTGGATCTCTGGACTTGAGCCGTTGGCCTGCTATACTGCCTACTGATCCTCAGAGTCATTAGCAGCCGGCCTCCTTACCTGATGGCCTCCGATTCATTCACCTCAGGAGAGAGGGGCCTGCCATCGGACTCGTTGATCTTTCTTGGTTAATCAGCTTCTGCAGCTACATGAGTCAGAAGAAGCCTCCAGCCCGAAATCTGACCCATGGAATTGGGATTTACTTGCCTCTACTACTTTGAGCCACTTCTTCGATGGAAACCTCTATCCAACAAACCACTAATTTTACTTCTCTAGGGAAGTCAGCCTAAGAAAAATCTCTTCGTCTATAAGAATCAGAAGCAAAAAATCTGGCAGGACTAAACAAAGCATTTTGAGACAAATTCTTAGAAGACACTCCCACTGGGATGGGGGAAAAAGCCCAACAAGAAAGCAGCAGCAAGTGTACAGGAAGAAAATCAACAGACAACACAGTTAGAAAGGAGGTCTGGTAGCCCAGTGGTTACAGTTTTAGCTGTGAACAGAAAGGGGGTTCTGACCCAGCCACTCCCACTTCACATGAGAAAATACCTGGCTTTCTTCTCCAATAAAGATTACAACTAACATTATTGTTAAACATAACTCTGCTCCCAAATATTGTGCTATGTGAATGAGTTAATTTTACCAGGAACAATTTAGTAAATTCTTCTTCCTGCGTTTTAAAAAATAATATAACAATGTCATAATGTCCTCCCCCAAAATATTTTTTTAATTAAACTAGAGAAAAGTAATTCAGTTCAAATTATCTTGTAACTTCAGCTTTACTTTTGCCAAGACAAAACACTAATTTGTGTGTATACTGAGAATTCCTTAAAATTATCGTACAAAAAAAAAGAAAGAAAGAAGAGTCATTAAAAGTTGTACGTGTTATTCCTGTCAGGTAACTGTTTATCGAGAAGGTTAATTTTGCCCTCTTAGCCAATGGAAATATTCTACTGTGTCTCTAAGCTGGAAACTGGTTTCTAAGAACCCTAGAAGAAGAACTGTTTTCCTTGATTGATCCATAGGTGAGTTTTGTATTTTTTAAAAAATCAATTGCAGTGTCTTTCCATTTAATATCTCACTGTTTGTCAAAGGCACCAGTACTGCAGTGGGTTGTGTAGAATAATGGAGTAGTACCATTCACAACAGGACGTAGTCTGGGTTTATTTACACTTGGTTTGATATGTGATCTTTCCCCACACACACACAATGTTTAAATCATGTATTTTGTGACATTGTTTAAAATTCGGGTTTTGTCTTTTGGAGTAGGACTGTAAACTTTTTTCATGACTTTTAGTCAATCTAAGCTCATGTCAACTGGCAGTGAATTTGTAGACAGAATTTCAATAGAAAAGTTGCAGGTGTATTGACTGGGCCGCAGACAAAGTATGTATGCTTTTTACCTAGCTCGTAGCATATATAAGCCCAAATAATCAAATAAAACTCACTGCCAGAGAGCTGATGCTAATTCATTGTGACCCGATAGGACAGGGCAGGAGTGCCCCCTATGACTGTCAGAGACTGTAAGTCTTCAGGGTAGTGGAAAGCTCCATCTTCTGCTGTAGAGTAGCTGATGGTTTCAAACTGCTGACCTTGCAGTCAGCAGCCCAACAGGTAATCATTATCCCAAAACTGAGCAGTAACATTGGGGAAGAAAGGTTACAACCTCTCCAAACAAACCCTGGGAAGCAGGTCAAGTTGCACCATGGAATCACTAGGGGCCCAAATGCACGTGATAGCACACGCACAGCAAGACAGCAACCTGATTGCCACAGCCCCAAGTTGGGAGCGAGTGAGCAGAATGTCAAAGGTGACAGGTAAATCATGGAGGATGAGAACGGAGAAGTGCCCACTAGATTTGGTGACTGGAAGTCACTGCCAATCTTTAAGAGGACTCATTAAACAGCCCTGGTGGCAAACTGGGTTACAAATGGGGCTGCTAATCTCAAAGTCAGCGAGTCGAACTCTACAGCCACTGCAAGGGCTTTCTGTTCCCATGAAGATTCCCAGCCTCGGACACCCATCGGCGGAGTTCTACTCCAGCCTAAAGGATCGCTGTGAGTTGGAACCAACTTGAAAGCAGTGAGGTTTGGGGAGGTTTTGCTTGGTTAGTTAGAACACTGGAAATGAAAAGCCATTTGAGAGGCATTAACGGGGGTGTTTGAATTCAAAATTACACAGAAAAGTAATGAGAACTGTAGGCATATTTTCAGTGAGCTTTATGGTCACTTCAAGACGGTCAACCCTTTCTCTCATGCTATTAGCAACCCAACCCAGAAGATGGGAAACTTGCAGCTGCTGCTGCTGCTGCTTTTGTTCTTTCAGTTGTCAACCAGGGAAAATGGTTGCCTTTTCCAGAGTGTGGACTGGGAGGTGAAGAGCACCTGTCAGGAGGAGGGCACTGAGCCATGAGAGACTCTTCTGTCAGAAGTGAGATTCCTCCAGGGCACCATTAACCTATCGCAAGAATACACGGTAACCCCATTGAACAGAAGAGAAAGGCAAGGCGTGGCAAGGCCAAGGGACCGCCCTACAGCTGACACAGTGACTGACAGATCAGACTTCCTTCCCACTGCCAGCCCCGGCTGCTCACGCGCTTGACACTAACTACCTTTATAAATGTTTCAATGAATCTGCTCTTCATGCATTGGATTAGGAAAATCAGCTCCCCACTGATAATGCAAACTAACCCTGAAATGTCTCGTGCCTCCCTGATAAGCCAGAAATTGAACTCCCAGTCTCCAGTCGGACTGTGATGACCTTGATCTTTCACCTTTCGCAGCAATTGTCTCACAGCGACACTTTGAAAGGGCTTCATTTGCTTCCCAAGTAGAGAGAAAGCCTTTTAAAAACCTACTCAGACTGCCATGACCTTCGTCTAGGACTTAAAGAGTTCACCACATATAATAATTCTCATTGCTCAGGAGACATTCTTAAATTTTCTTTGAAGAGATGTGGGCACTAATTCCATTGGTGAAACACACACACACACACACACACACACACACATACACACACTACCTTTCTCGTGTCAACTATACTAGGAATCAAAAAATATCTTTTTTTTTTCAAAAAAAATTTTTTAATGTATTGTAGTGGGCTGAGGGAGGTGTCGGGCAGGGTAACATGACAGAATAATAATAATTTATAAAGTATTGAGGGTTGATGGGAGAGAGAGAGCAGAGGAACAGGGGATGGGTTGGAGGAACCGACACCAGGGGCTGGGGGAAAGGGCGGATGTTTGGAGAATGATGATGGCAGCGGACATGCGAGGGTTCTTGTCACAGTATGTTTATTTATGTATTGGAAAAATGATGTACGAGCCCCCAATAAAGTGATTTTTAATTTAAAAAAAAGAAAAAAATGTATTGTAAATTCTTCACAATTACCAAAAACTTTTAATTTTCCAACGCCTTTAACATGCTATATATATATGTATATATTAAAAAAACAAAATTGCCAGCCACATACATTTCTAGCATCAAGATCGGAACCCTAGGTGAGACACCCAGCTGTTATGTGCAGAGGACTGTTCTAGTAGCCCGTATGTGAGGGGGATTTCTAGGCTACAATCCATAGGGAGCAGATGGCCAGCTCTTTTTCTCCTTGAAGCAGCTGGTGAGGACCAACCACCACTCTATGACGATCGTCCAAGCACTTGACTCAGTCACTAAGGTTTCTTACAGTTGCAAACACACTCTAGTTCCCTAAAGTGAAGTTCTGGCTCTCCCACAGAGCTGGGTGAGGCTGAACTCATGGGGGTTCATCTTGGTTTCCCACCCCCATACTAAAGTAAGAATATAAGGATTTGACAGTAAAGACTCATCTAAGGCTATTCTATTCTTTTTACTTAGTCGAGAAGAGGTTTATACATGAAATAAGTTTGAAAGGTAAAGTATCACACTAAATGTCAACTTTGCCAATGCAGATACCAGACCTTATTTTCTTTTTTATTACCTAAGTTGGAAAGAAAGAGCCCTGGTGGCATGGTGGTTATGAGCTGAACTGCTAATCACAAGGTTAACAGTTCAAAACCATGAGCCATTCCCATGAGACAAAGATGAGGCTTTCTCCTCCCATGAAAGTTACAATCTCAGAAAGCCCCGTGGCAATTCTCATTTGTCCTGAAGAGCTGTTCGAATCAGCATCACGAGAGCAGTGAGTCTCAGTCTGATATTGGAAGGATAGATGTTTAATAACTATGGGTTGAATGCCACATACATCTAAACTGGAATGGTGAACACAGTGTTTATTATAATCCTTTAAATTATACATATGTACTACATGCATATATATATATATATATATATATATATATATATTACATTGAAGTTGTCAAGGACTTTGTCTTGTTGAATCCACAATCAATGCTCACAGAAGCAAGTCAAGAGATGAAACAACACATTGCTTTGGGGAAATCTGCTGCACCAGACCTTCTTAAAGTATTGAAAAGTCTGCACAAGGGCTCCTTTAAGTATCAAAAAGCAAGGAAGTTGTTTTGAGGGCTAAGGTTCACCAAACTTAAGCCATGGTATTTCTTTTCCTTTTTTTTTTTTAATATATATCGTTTTATTGGGGGCTTATACAACTCTTTTCATAATCCATACATATATCAATTGTGTCAAGCACATTTGTACATGTTACCATCATAGTTTTCAAAGTATTTTCTTTCTACTTGAGCCCTTGAGATCAGCATCTAAAATTTTCTGCCCCCTTTACTTTCCTCTCTCCCTCTTTCCCTCCCACCCCCATGAACCCTTGATAATTTAAAAATTGCTGTTATTTTTCATCTCTTGCACTGTCTGATGTCTCCCTTTACCCCTTTGTCTGTTGTCCATCCTCCTGGGAGGGGGTTATAGTAGGTCACTGTGATGAGTACCCACTTTCCCTCCCCCACCTTTCCCTTACCCTCCTGGTAGGAGTATTCTCAATATTGGTCCTGAGGAGTTTTCTGTCCTGGATTCCATTCTTTTCCAGCTCTTATCTGTACCCATGTACATGCTCTGGTCTAGTTAGTCAGATTTGAACGTAGAATTAGGGTCATGAGAATGGGGGAGGGGGAGAGTCACTAAAGAACCAGAGGAAAGCTGTATGTTTTATCAGTACTATACTGCACCTAACTGGCCTGTTTTCTCCGAAGACCCTTCTGTAAGCAGATGTCCAATTGTTTACACATTGGCTTTGGGCCTTCACTTCACATGCCCACCCCCTCATTCACATTATGATTTTTTGTTCTGAGTCTTTGATACCTGATCCCATGACACCTCATGATCACACAGGCTGGTGTGCTTCTTCCATGTAGGCTTTGTTGTTTCTGAGCTCGATGATTGCTTATTTATGTTCAAGCCTTTAAGACTCCAGACACTATATCTTTTGATAGCCAGGCACCATTAGCTTTCTTCACCACATTTACTTAGGCACCTGCTTAGTCTTCAGTGATCAAGTTGGGAAGGTAAGCATCTCAGAGCGTCAGACTATTAGAACAATGTTTTCTTGTGTTGAGGGAGTACTTGAGTAGAGGCCCCATGTTCATCTGCTTTCTTAATACTAAATCTATACATATATGTACATAGATCTGTTTCCCCCATCATATGTATACTTACATAGGTACATGCCTGTATTTAGACATCTATAAATGCCCTTTGTCTCCTAGTTCTTTCCTCTATTTCCTTTTACTTTCCTCTTTTCTCACTACCGTGTTCAGCATTCATTTGGATTTCAGTAATTCCTCTTGGATACAATGCCCTTGATCAAGCCCTACCAGACCTCCTATACCCTCCTCACCATCGATTTTCACTCACTTGTTGTTCCATTGTCCCTGAGTTTGTTAACACCCACTTTCTCTCTGCCACCTCCCCTTCTTTCATGTCCCCTAAGAACTGTCATCCAGTTGTTCTCTCTTCTGGCTTGTTTATCCTGCCTATCCCACCCAGATAGACATTCAGAGACAACAATGCGCACAAACACAAGACTGAGCAAAACAAAGCAACAATAGAAAATAAAACATAAGCGCCACCAACAACAGCAAGAAAAAAACCAATGACACAAAAAAGAGAAGCCTATAAAGAGTTCACGGTCTATTTCTTGTCCTTTACAAGTGTTTTCTAGTCCAGTCTGATGGGGCACCACACCCTGGCCCCACGATCTATTTTTGGTGTTCCCCGGGGACTTCATTGATCTACTTCCCTTGCTACTCTGTTGCATGCCCCCAGCATCTCCATGTGACGGGGTTAGGGTGGGCACCATTCCCATCATGTGTCTCAAGCATTGTCCCCCATGGTGCTATGTGCCAGTGAAGGATGCCGTGTCTTATGGTGGCGCCAGCCCTATGGTCCTCTCTGTGCATTGGCTGCTCTGAGCAGAAATATTGTCATCAGAGCTTGGTGGGCCAGGATGTACTTCACTCTGTTTTCCTCCCCCATCCTTTGTTCCTGTGTGCTTCTGATCAGACACATCCTCTCTTTGAGCTGCAGCTTCAGTGGTGTCCTCTGAAATGAATTTTAAGCTTCAGTGCTGTCCTCTGAAATGAATTTTTCTGGGGGCAGGAGGACTGTTCACTTAGTTGATAATGGGCCGGCTGCTCAGGCCTATCAGTTCCCTGCTTCACTGCCAGTGTGTTGTGTTGCTGTCTTGGAGCACTGGGTTGAAGTCTGGTCCCTCCCCTTGGGTGGGTTAGTGCCCTATTCCCCCAGCTACCCATGTCTCTTCCCCCCCTCCCCTTTTCAGTTGGCTACCATATGTATCACTGGGTTTAGTCTGGCCCCTATCATACCCCCAAGAGTATATGTATATAGTAGCTTCTTCGCTATGCACCTTTGGGATTTTTTTAGCTTATCTCGGTGGACTCATGTTGCACTTCTCCATTTGTGCTTGGCTAACTTCACTTAGCATAATTTCTTCCAGTTTGCCCCAAGCAGCAATGTGCTTCATGCATTCATCCCTGCTTTAAAGGGATGCATAATACTCCATTGTACGTATATACCACAGTTTTTTAATCCATTTGTCTGCAGATGGAAATTTGGGTTGCTTCCAACTCCTTGCAAATGTGAACTGTGCCACAATGAACGGTGGAGCACAGATGTCTGGCCGTGGTTTGTTTTTTGTCTGTTCTGGGTATATGCCCAGTAGGGGAATTGCTGGGTCGTATGATAGCTCAATTTCCATCTGTTTTAGATATAGCCAAATCAATTTCCATAATAAGCCATGTTACTTACAATCACTTCATACACATGTGAAATGTAGGTGTTCAATAAGGAAGACTGAAGAAGAATCAATGCAAGTAGATGAGGGTCCTAGTGAAGAATGCTGAACGTCTCAAGCACTGCCAAAAGAACAAACAAGAGATCCAAGGGGCCAGCCACAATCCCAACTACATGGACAGCTTCACTCCCTGCAGGAGAATTCACTTCAGAGGACAGCACTGAAGCTACAGCTCAGGGAGAGGGGCATGTCTGATCAGAGCACACAGGAGCAAATAAAGTGGGAGGAAGAGAGAGTGGAGCACATCCTCGCCTACCAAGTCCTGAGGGTAATATTCCTGCTCAGAGCAGCCAAAGCACAGAGGAAACCATAAGGCCGGCCCCACAATTAGACATGATGCCTCTCACTGATCATAGCACAACAGGGGACAACAACAAAGGCACAATGCAGGAATTGCACCTCATCTGACCCCACCACACTGAGGTGAAACACTAAGGGTGTGCAACAGAACAGCAAAAGGAACAGAGCAATGCAGTCCCCAGCAAATACCAAAAATAGACTTTGGCGCCAGGGCATAGGACCCCATCAGATTCTACCAGAAAACACTCCTAAAGGTCAACAAAGACCTTGAATTATTTACAGGCTTTTCTTTTTTTGTGTGGTTTTTGTTGTTGCTTTGTTTCACTCTGTTCTGGTTTTTGTGCATATTATTATCTCTGCAGGTCTATCTATTAATAATAATAATAATTTATAAATTATCAAGGGTTTGTGAGGGAAGGAGGTGGGGTGGGAGAGGGAGGAGGAAAAAATGTGGAGCTGATAACAAGGATTCAAGCAGAAAGAAAATGTTTTGAGAATGATGATAGCAACAGATGTACAAATTTGCTTTACACAGTGGATGGACGAATGAGTGGGTTGTGATAAGAGTTGTATGAGCCCCCAATAAAATGATTTCAAAAAAAAAAGGGAACAAACAAATCTGTCTTGGAAGAAGTACAGGTAGAATACTTCTTATAGGCCAGGATGGCAAGACTTCATCTTATATACTTTAGACATGTTGTCAGGGGAGATCAGTCCCCTAAAGAAGGGTATCATGCTTTCATCATTTTAAAAAGAAGCAGTTTCCTGAGTCTCATCAACTAGATATTTTAATTAAGTAATTCTGGGAAAATGGAAGTCTATTTTCCTTTTTTTTTTTTTTTTGGGGGGGGGGGGGGGGGGCATCACTGTCTTCTGGTGGCAGGAGTAAAAAGCCCAGCCTTTGCTCCTGTGGCGCCGCTGCTGAAATTGAACCTCCATCCCAGTGGGCTGCAGTCCCGGCGCACAACCACTACACTACCGAGGTTCAGTCTGAAGTCTACTTTTCTAATCATTTAAGTTAACAGTAATGCAGTCAATTGACAGAATTTCTTAATGATTTCTTGTTTTCATGATTCAAATGACCAGGCATGGACTTAAACACAGATAACATTGAGTTTAGCTTGAAATATTATTACTGATAGGATTGAAAACTCTTGCCTAACTTACCCTTTTTCTTTCTCCCAGCCCCCTAAATGCCTTTTATAATACCTTTCTTCCTTTCCTTCCAAGATTTAAAGGTAGAATTCCTTATAATTCTCTTCTCCTTGGTTTATTGCCTAGATTCCAAAAATACTGTAAAACTGTATAGCTTTGCAACTATACGCACAAGTTAAGGCCTCATATTTCACTTCATCTTTTTGGCCCGTTGCTATTAGCTGAGCCTTTTCCCTTTCTCGGACTGCAGAAGAAGAAATATGAAGGGAGGAGGGGATAGTGCTTCTTTTCCCATCTCTACCTTTCTTGCTTTCTCATTCAAAACCAGTCTGTGATAAAGAAATGAAATATCTCTACAACAATCGTATGAAAACCCTATAAATCTTCTTTTCTAAACATAGGGGAATACTTTTCCAGAGTCTTATAAGAATTTTTTTTTAAGAAAAAAAGGCTTCTTTCATAAGAGAAATCCCTATGGTATTACCTTAAGGCAGAAGCTGGTTGAATTTAAATACAATGATTCCTGCTAACAATTCCCACAAGGCCGGCAACCTCTCCAAGGCTTTTGGAAAGACACTATATTTTGTACCACACCATTTTACAAGTGGAACAGAAATTTAAGCTGAACAAATGTGTATGGTTTAAAACAAAGAGTACAGGTTTAGCCTATGGTAGAATAAAATATAAAACATTTTGTTCTATCTTCATTTTGGTTTCTGGCAATGGAATTAGGATTCTGAATCTTAATTATCTTTTATTTTAAAAAAGGAACTACATGAATAGTTGCTCACGTACACATGCTACTATCACTATCCTGGCAACAGTCCTCTAAAGCACTGGAATGAATAAACAACAACTGCACTCGAAATCTATATTGCCAGTACTTCAATAACATAGATGAAAGTCAGTCACAAGAAAAACCAAAAGCTGGCAGTCAGCTTCTATACTTCCAAATGCAAAACTCTCTGCTGCCATCGACTCTTTTCTGACCCACAGGGAACCGGTGCACAGAGCGACCTCCCAGCCACAGAGTCAGTTCTGACTCACAGGAATCCTACGCCCCTCTGGGTTTCTGAGACCGTAACTCTTACGCAAGCAGGTGGTTTCAAACCGCTGACCGGAAGGTTAGCTGCCCGATTCATAAGCTCTATGCCACCAGGACTATGTAATCCTGTTTGAAAAGAGGGTCTTTTGAGCTACGTTAATGAGATCACTGAAGAATAGACTGGGTTCTAAATCCACGTAATCACCTCTGAGTGGTAAAAAAAGCAGATTAGACATGGAGGATCCCACTCACTGAGAAGACAGATGCTTGGTGCGGATAACAAAGGAACCAAGGAAAACCCAGAGCTACCACCAAGGAACGATCCAACCTGAACACTGGTTTGGACTTTGGGCCACCAGAACTATGAGAAAATAAAATTATTTTCTTTGAAGTCACCCATTTTTCAATATTTCTGTTACAGCAGCACTGGGCACACAACCTAGTGTATACATATATCAAGACACAACAAATTGTTTTCTTCACAAAATTTTATCCCAATTATACAAAATCGTATAGATTTTTAGATATTATGTATAAAGGGATATATAAGTATTTATTTATTCAACAGATACTTCATACCCAATTTCAAGTGGTGAAGTAGATGAAAATAAAAATTGATACTAAGAACAGCATAATGCTGAGAATGAATTTAACTGGGAGCCCCATATGTCTTCATTCATTCCACAGCATCATTTTCTGGACCAGAAAATATAAAGGGAAAGGAGAAACAAAAGGGGGAGAAGCTACCACTTGCTATGAAGTTATTTGAAGGGCTTTTTAACCAACGATTCTGAAATGCAGATTTGCTGGCCCAGTTTATAAGCATTCTTCTTTCTCCACATTTCTCTACCAACTGCATCCTTTCTCTGAGCTCAGCTTAGAAGCTTGAACTAATTTCTCCTTTGAGCACTATCTTCACCGGCTATTAAACTTACATTGATCCTTTCTCCACCAATTTAATTATAATTTTAAGAACTAAAAAGTGGCCAGAGCTTAGTCACCTCAGTCTGCAAAGCTTACGTGAAAGCTCCCTTCGCCATACCTTCACCAATGCCAGTCCTCAGGTTCTCAGAGCCACAGGCCCACAGAAAGAAGTCAGAGGACCATTGAAAAAGCACATCAATGTATGTATGTATGTACACATTATGATGAGTGCTGTATGAGTCCCCAACAAAATGAATTAAAAAAAAAAAAAAGAAAAAGCACATCCAAGATCTCTGTCTGAAGTGGCCGAGGCCACCAGGACCAGGTGCACCAGAGACCATGGCATGGAGCTGCAGCAGCGCAGTGCCCAAACTGTGGGCTAGCTTCTCCTCCTCTGATCTGAGACAATGGGACTGTGAGGCAGAGGGACAGGCAGGCTTCCTGGCCCACAGAGGCAACAGCCAGGGGACCTCAGGGTCCAGCAGCTAAGGACAGACGAGCGCCGCCTGCTGGCGGAGGGGGGTTGCTTCTGACAAATTAACCTTACCGCTGACTTGTTGACTGATGTTGACTTGTGCTAGCCCACCGACTTCCATAATCAATCCTTTCATCGTGTAGGGGAAAGGGTGAAATAAAAATCACCATCCCTACTCCTTCCATCTCCTTTGCAGTATCTCTGAATTCCTCAATCCTAGTCTCCATCAACAGTTTGATCAGTATTCTAACATGTGAACACACCTGCTTCTTTCATACACTGTTTGGGTATGATTTTTTTTTTTTTTTTTGCAACATGACACCTTTGTTTTCAAAACATGCATGGAAGCACAACACCCACCTATGTTTAAACAAAGTTAACCTCAGGACTCACCTCATTTCCACCAACTGCCTTGGTTAAAATCACTGCAGAAGACACAGGGGGAGGCATGCAACCTACTGTCTGCAAGCTGAAAAAGAAAGGAAAATGCAATTAGCAATAGCTTTCACTACATTTCTTCTAAAATAGCAGAGCTGAGCAAATGCAAACAGTGAGTGCTGAGTGATGCACAGGTCTTGACGAGCGTATTTAAGCTGTGTAAGGCAGGGGCGCTTACAGAATGCAACAAATGCATGGGTTGGAAGCTCTCTGTCAGGTCCAGACCTGGATAATTTTATTCTTGAAGTTATTTACAGTCTTACTACATGATTCAAAAGAGCCAGTTTTGGTGCATGTAGTCATTAAGACAATATTTTCATCATTTGATGTTTTTCCTAATTACTATTAAGCTTGATCCAACTCATGACCACCTAATATAAAATAAAACATTGCTACTCATTTTTATTCTACCTTATTGTATTTGTATTTTTATTATAAAAAAATACATTTTTGTTTTTTTTGTTTTTGTTTTTTTGAGGAGGAGCATCACTGCCCTCTGGTGGTCGTGGGAGCTACCCAGCCTTTCTCCTGAGAGCTGCTGCTGGATTTGAACTGCCAAGCCCGTGGGCCAAAGTCCTGCACTCAACCACTATGCCACCGGGGTTCAGCCGAAAAAATACATTTTAACAAAAGAATTTGTACTAAAAACATAAAAAACTATTTCTACTTTACCTGAAAATATTTTGATATTTGCTAAGTATATATAAGTTTAGGGCAGTTTCAAGTAAGGTAAAAGTGTTCTTCCATTTATAAGAATTAGAATTCTTTTGATAAAAATACCAACATCAAAAAATACCAACTTCAGGGCTGAGCCCCAGTGGCGTAGTGGTTGTGCACAGGACTGCGGCCCACTGGGATGGAGGTTCGATTCTAGCTCCACGGAGCAAAGGCTGAGCCTCCTACTCCCACCACCTGAGGGCAGTGATGCCCAAAAAACAAAAAAAAAAGTTTGTGGGCAAAAAATACCAACTTCAAATCTACTTAAATCATTTTAAATATTTTACAAACACGAGCCTACATTTGCAAATTCCTTTCTAGTAAATGAACATTCAGCACATAAAAAAATGTATTTTCTGTAATAACATTATACAAATAGGCATAGAATCTTATGTCTCTTGAACCCAAACTCTGTAGTAGAGATAAGTACCTATCCCTAAGATTTTTATTAATATTTTTACTTTAACTCTGTTCATACTTCCTAGATCATGACAAATCTTATTAGCTCAGAATAGAAAATAAATTGCATGATCAGTAGATGAAAAACTGAGTCATAAATCTAAGTACAAATTTATTTAAATTATCTAACATTCACATACTAGTACAAGTCAAAAAACAATGCTACTAAGTGTCCTTCATAAGTGCACATTTGTGACAAACAAAATATGTTTAGATATGTGCCTGCAATCACATGGATGACCAAAGATAAATTCTCCTAGTAATAACTTCTTGAGGATATTCTATTCTACTGAGGATATCGTCAAGAAAAAGTCCAATCAAAACAGTGGCTTTCAGGGCAGATACAGTGTGTCAGTTAAATCCAAGGCAGTGAGGTCAACTCAGAAGGTTAAGACTTACTGGTTTTTTACAATTTCAAAGGGTAAATCTTGATAGATTTTCCATGGGGACAAGGGACAATCTGTAGGGGTTACAGGAAGTTTTAGGAAATTGGAAATGTGCATTGATGAAAGTTGTCTCTGGGCATTTTTGGTGGTTGTTCCATTACGACAACGCACTTGTCTGGGTGGCAAACGCTGTCTTATAAGGGTTTCATTATGAAACTTTGCCCACCCACGCTCTAGCCCTAAAATTGCCTGTTTGGGCTTCTTTGTGTTCACAAAACAATAATAAATGTTAGAAGGAATATAATTTAAGTTCTACTGCATTATAAATGGAAGCATAGAGAATTCTTTGTGGAAAGGCTAAAGCAAAGAAAATATCACCTTCAGTAGTGCACAGGTTTAGATGGAGGATATGCTGAGAAACAAAACTTACCTTCTTACTTATTTGTTTACATATATGACAAAGGTTTCAATGATTTTGCAGTAATTCTTTCAGCCTTACATTCAAAGAATATACAGTGTATTCTTGCAGCAGTTAGCTGCCAACTGAACTGAAGGGGAGAGTTCATACAGAAGAGTAGAGAACACAGAGCACTTGATATAAACATATTTTGAGTGGGTGGAATTACAGATGACATGTATTCACTTTTATAAAAAGGTGTTATCTATTTTTCTGCAATGAATCTATATTATCTCTGAAATCAGAAATAATTAATAAAATGTATTACTTTGTTTTTATATATCTTAAACTTAAATTTGTATGTACTTTAAAATACATTAAAAATTTTTAAACACATTTAGTGGAATTTCTAAGTCAATTCAGTGAGTATTTACTGACTGCCAATTATAAAAATGTTCTGTCTTGACCAGAGTGATAACAATTAATTATAGTTATTAAATTTATCGCTAAGGTAGCTCTCGGGTCACACTATAAGAATAAATAATAGAACCCCTAAATCTTGTAACCTAATCTATTATTTCATATTCCTCCAATTTTATATTTATAATTAATTTTTTTCTGTTCTCTTTTTCCAAAACAGTTTTATTGGTATTTGATTGACAAATAACATAACTCAATGTTCAATCACATCAAGAAGAGTACAATCATTACCATAATTAGTTTTGGAACATTTTCTTCATTCCTGCACCCATCATTGTGAGCTCCTATTTCCCTCTACCATCCCCTGTCAAATCCCCAAGGAACCATTAACAGGATCTTCTTTTAACATCTATTTCCCAAATGGTGCTAGAATACCCAGTCTTGCTATGAATTTCCAGTCTCTTGATCTTGCTACAGTTATCGCCATCATCACTGGCATGTCCACTGCAAAGAGTATTAGAACCCAGCGAGGTCACACAGAGAAAACTAAGATAATTCACCTTGGTGGTAGGAGGGGGTTCATTACAATAGCTTCACACTCATAGACGTATGGAGCTTTATTAAGAGAACTAAAAAGGCAGGGGAACAAAAATAATTTCATTCCCAGAATGCATCTTTTGGTTACTGTTACTGGTAATGGATGTAAGGAATGATATGCTGCAGCTGGGAAGAGAAAAAGCTGCTTCTGGAGTGGGTGACCTGGGGAAAAAGCCTGGCTGGTGAATATGAGGCATGTGTCTTCCAAAAACCATCCTTCCAGAATCCCCAGGGTATTTGTACATAAATAGATCCAGTCCAGGGGTGGGGAAGAGATTGTATTGAGGTACTATTAAAAAGTTAAGGGTTATATGTTCATTTGGCTGTATTATTGATACTCACTAGTTCTCCACTTGATATTGTATTATACAAACTCAGTCATGACTCCAAGAGCTTGTAAGTCCACCTTACAAGCTATATTTTGATGGATTCGCTCAAAGAGGAGTTAAAAATTGCATGAAGCAAAAAGACTTTCTTGGAAGCCAATGTAGAGCAAGAGGCTGGAAAGAAAATCTGAGCTCCCCCAAGAACTGTGGAGAAAACAAGAATTAAAGGGAAAATCTTGAAGGGAAGAGAAGACCTGCAAGAAGAAAAGACTGTCTGGCTTTTGAAAGGTTTGAGCAGGACTTTGCACTGGATTCATTAAAGCAGGAAAGTTGATGGCCAATGGAAAAGCCCCTTCTGACTCTCAGTGATCACACATCAAGTCTGTGGTCTGAACGGAAATTCCCCACTGGGCTTCCACAGTTTTATACCCTTCTAGAAGGGGACTACCTTATCTTTCTCCAGAGGAACCACTCGCTGGTGAGTTCAAACTGCTTACATTTGGGTTGACTCTTCAGTGCTTTAACACCTGTACCACCACATCTCCTAGCCTAACCATATACCTGAGTTAGATGTGTACTGAGCACACATATGGGCAATACATTAATATAGGCTATTAATATACCACCTATGCAGTAAAAATAAAGGTGATACATGTAAAAAATAAAGTTATGTCACTGGGGAAAAAAAGATACAGGTCTCTAGTCATTGAAGGAGTATTGGTAATGCCAACAGACTAGAAACAAACCATGCGCCACTCACTCAGTGGAATGCTCCCTGGCTGACAAGGAAAAACGGGAAATACAAGCTATGTCTGTACTACCTGGAGAGGGTCTTCGGATACATTACCAGTTGAGGCGAGCTAGGTAAAACAAAGCATATATAATATGCCACTGTTCAAAAAGCTGTAAGTATATGTGTTTGTTTGTTAATAGAAGACTAAATGAAAAACGTTTTAAATTCTGTTTTCCCATGGACTGGGGAAGAAAAATGATGGAGGAGCAGATATGAAAACATGGGTTGATATCTATGAATATTTTTTCCTGTAGAATTTAGCTTTGAATTATCTAGACATGGGATTATAAATAAATGAATTAAAATATCTCCCAAATCAAAGACAGAATGAAATAAATGAGCCTAACTATATATCATATTTTTTACACGCGCGCACAAATAAACATACACACACACACACACACACACACACACACTTTTAAGAAAAGGTAAAGGCAGCCGGTGAGCTTGAACTGCTCAGTAAGGCAATCTCCTTAATCTACTTCTTGAAGGGAAATTGGGGAGGTGGGGATAAAGGTAATGAACACAGCAGTGAAAAGACAAGCTGATTTGGTACCTGTTGATGTGATTGATCCAAGCAAGCTAAAGATGAGAGAAGAGGAAGGACTGACTGGTGTGAAGTTTAAAAAGTTGCATGAATATTGAGCCTATGGACATGGATTTGCCCTAGGGTATGGTTCCCAACTTGTGGGTCGCAATCCCTTTGGGGATCGAACAACCCTTTCATGGGGGTCGCCCGATTTATAACAGTAGCAAAATGACAGTTATGAAGTAGCAAAGAAAATAATTTTATGGTTGGGGGGCTGTGGTATCAGGAAGGTTGAGAACCACTGCCCTGGAGGCAAGCTGAAGTGCATGGAGGCGTGCAGGGACTCACGAGCTTGCAGCTGCAATTAATTGAACTAGCATGGAAAGAGCACCAGAACCTACCCAAATGAAGAGAAAAGTGAATGACTCTGAGCTAGTGCACACTGTTGCGGTTTTGATGATTGGTGGGCTGTAGACTGAATTTTCTCATTTGTGCAGATGGCCAAATGTACAACCAGAAATGAAAACCCATCACATCCAGAAACATTCTTTTGGGCTGAGGCCCGGTGACGTAGGTGGTTGAGTGCGGGACTGCAGCCCGCAGGCTTGGCGGTTCAAATCCAGCAGTGGCTCTCAGAAGCAGCTCTGGGTAGCGCCCACGACCACCAGACGGCAGTGATGCCAACCCCCCAGAAAAATTTTTTAATAAAAGAAACATTCTTTTTGTTTGTTTTTTGTTTTTGGCTTTTTGGAGCATCACTGCCCTCTGGTGGTGGACGTAGGAGGCCCAGCTTTGCTGCTGGATTTGAACCTCCAACCCATTGGGTCGCAGTCCCCCACACAACCACTACACCACTGGGGTTCAGCCCAAAAAGAAACATTCTTTTATTAACAAACACACGCATACATTTACAGCTTTTGAAACATTGTTGTCTCATCAGTACTGGGGTGTTAGGGTCAGACAATTTAGAAATTGGGTATCTAAAATAGGAGAGGTAAAAAGCATGCAGAGGTTAGCTTACAACCTTTTACCTCTTATAGGTGTGAAGGGGAAAAAAAGATTGGGAGAGTTAGTAAATTCTTCAGTATGAATAGGACAATAGCTAGAAGAGACAGGGGGTGGCCTACAGGGACAGTGAATTATTTGTTGTGGCTCTTTCTAGTCAAAGTTTTTAACTTCCACCAAATGACATTTCCTGCATGGGCCTGCTTAAGAAACCAATGGGGATGGGAGATACTGATACAATTTATCTGTGAGTGATTTCCAACAAGATTCCCTAGAGTACCATCCTGCTATACATAAAATAAGCCTTCTTAGAAGCAGGATGAGGGAATCTCATAACCAGAAATAGCCAGGAGTAAAACTTATCCTCTGGGCCCGAAGTCCCTATGCAGTGCACTCCTGGATCCAGAGGACAATTCTAGCATCAGAGGCGCAGTGACAGGACCAGGAGCAGAGCATGGAACAGAGTGATGGACTTTTCACCCAAGGAGTAAGTAAAGATGAGTGTTTTTGTGCAGGAGGCTTACTTGCAGATGAGGTGCCTGTGAATGCTTATTTAGGGGAACTGAACTTGCTGGCCTACAGAGGTGGGCACTGAGGCTTACTGTAGATACCCCTGGACACAGGGCTTGTTGAGCCACAAAGCGTGAGCTGAATGTCTCTGGGTTGAGGCTTATATTGGAGTGGTATACCTATTGAGGCATTTATTAGTACACCTGAAAGAATTTGTAACATGTCCTGATAAAAAACTCACTTCTGAGCATTTGTCATGGACATTTCAATTGTTAAATTCCTTAATAGGGCTGCGCCCCGGTGGCGTAGTGGTTGTGCGCGGGACTGCGGCCCACTGGGACGGAGGTTCAATTTCAGCAGTGGGGCTGGGCCTCCTACTCCCACCACCGAGAGCAGTGATGTCCAAAAAAAAAAAAAAAAAATTCCTTAATAGACCCTTTAATCATGAAGATTGCTTGAGTTGTGTGTAACCATTGCAATGGATCTCAGAACTCGAAGAGGTAAAGTAGAGAACACTAAATTAACACAATCATCACTAATGTTTCCTGAGTGATTAATTTAGATGTTACACTTTAGATATTAGATATTACACTGTAGATGTGATATATCAAGTACTCCTTAGACAAAATATTTAAGGTGGGTATCATTATTTTCATTTTACTGAAGTTAAAATAGAAGGTAGCTAATGATACCCAGCTATCAAAAGATATAACACCTGGAATCTTAGAACTTGAAAATAAACAAGTGGCCATCTAGTTGACAAGCAACAAAGCCCATATAGAAGAAGCAAACCAGCCTGTGTGATCATGAGGTGTCAATAGGGTCAAGTATCAGGCATCAAAGAACAAAAAAATCCTATCATTGTTAATGAGGGGGCGTGCATAGCAGAGATGTAAAGCCCATCTGTAGGCAACTGGGCTTCTCCTTACAGAAGGTTCATGGGGAGAAGAAAGAGTGCAGAGTGCAGAATAGCACCAATGAAACACACAACTTTCTTTTAGTTCTTTAAAACTTTTTCCCCTCTGCCCCACTCCCACTGTCATGATCCCAATTCAACCTTATCAATCTGGCTAGGACCAGAGTATGTACACAGGTACAGAGCAGAGTTTGCAACACGGGGAATCCAGGACAAGTAAACCACTCATGACCAATACTGAGAGTAGCCATACCAGGAGAGCAAGGGGAAGGCGAGGGAATTAAGGGGGAACTGATCACAATGATCTCTCTATAATCCCCTCCCAGGGGGGTAGGTAACAGAAAAGTGGGTGAAGGAAGACATCAGTCAGTGTAAAACATGAAAAATAATAATACTTTATAGATTATTAAGGGTTCATGAGGGAGGGAGGGGAAAAACGAGAAGCTAATACCAGGGGTTTAAGTAGAATGAAATTATTTTGAAAATAATGATGGCAAAAAATGTACAACTGTGTTTGACACAATAGATGGATGGATGGATGGATGGATGGATGAATGGATGGATGGGATAAGAGATGTACAGGCCCCCAGTAAAATGATTTTTAAAAAAATAGAAGGTAGGTAGGTAACTTGCCCACCCTCACAAAACAAATAGCATAAGGCCAAAGTGTTCTACTACCCAGAGCCCAAAGACTTTTCCTGGCCTAGTCCAGACTCTCTCCTCCCTATCTCCCCCTTCCAAGACTACAAACAGGCTTTTCAAACCTTTTTAGTATTTCTCTCTATTCTGGTCCTTCGCCCACCCTACATCCATAGAACCAGCATTCCTATCTTAAAAAGAAAACAAATCCTATCCATTAATATTCTATAAGTAGGATATTACATAAGATTTTAAATAAAATCTAAGGAAGCAGGAAATACAACTCAAATATAGATAACAGAAAAATTAGTAGTAGTACTTCAGTACAATCCAAACATTTATTTGTATTGCTGTTCTGTTGTTCCTCATTAATCAGAAGACAGAGGTTTTTTTTTTTTTAATTTTCTTTGACAGAGCTGTTTTTTCTTCACTCCTTTGCAGTTTGAATTCTGTCCCATCTACTAATAACAAGACACATTTACATCCAGTTGATTGCAATTCATAGTGACTTTCTATAGGATTTCCAAGATTGCACATGTTTCCTTATCTCTTGTCCTTGGAGCAGCTGGGAGTTTGAATTTCAGACCTGCAATTAGCAACCCAGTGCCTACCCAACAGAGCCTCCATGGGTCCCTGACAAAGTCTGCCTTCAAAAGTAGTGTGTGATCTTCAAAATACCTAATCCATTGGCTTTTTCCCATACTCATTCTTTCTTCTTCTTCCCTCTCAGAGCACTCTGTTCTGTTGATTACCATGGCATTTTGGCATTTTAATTTGATGTACCTTTTCAACCAGTGCAATCTGATTGTGTGTGTGTGTGTGTGTGTGTGTGTGTGCGCGCGCGCGCTACTTCTCTCACCTTAATTGGAATCTTATTTTTTGGACATTATAGGAGTGTTTTCAAATTTACATTTCTAACCTAAGTACCTTCCCAAAATTTGGAATTGCCAATGACAATCACCTCAAAATAAACAAGATTAATAGTGTGATGATGGGAACAATTTTTCCCAGTGGTCCAACTGGAAACTTTGTAGCTATTTATATCAGATTCCCTGTGCTCCTCATAAATCCATTGGTCACCACAACCAAGTTCTTGTTCTCCATACCTTGTGCCATAGTCACTATGCAGATGCTTTTGGCCATGTCTGGACACTCCGAAATGCCTGCCAAGTGCTCTCCCTACCTCCATTCTTTCCCTTTAGCAGGCCAAGGAATGGAGATTGTGCTTAGAAGATATTTATTCCAGTACTGACTGAACCCTAGTGAATCATTTTTCTCTCTTGATGACTAATACTTTATTTTAAATTCAAAAGTAAACAATGCTTTCTGAATCTCTTATCCCAGGACTGAATGTACCACTCATTTAGCAAATCATATGCTACTTCTTTTGGGTGGGTGACTATTTTAGGTAGACGACCTCCACGTGCAACTACAAAGAGGCAAGGGTGGTTCACAGGAAGACTTCTGGCCTTCCATGTGGGAGACCTGGGTTGGCTTGATTTCATATTCAGCAGAACTTCCAGATTAAAGCAGGCTGAGAAGGAAGGCCTGATGATACTCTGGAAAAATCAATCAATAGAAACCCTCTGGTACCCAATGACCCAATCTTTGAGATCGTTGCCACAAGACAGGGGCCAACTCAGTGGCAAGAATGAAGAGCGTTCAACTAATAGGAAGCGCCCTGGAGACAAAGACTATGGTTGAGTGTCATCCTCTTCTTTTAGGCTCTACACATGTCAGATATTTAGTGGACATCAGGTCTTAGTATGCATATTGTTGCTCAGAAAATGAGGTGGAATTTAGGTGGCATTTTATGCTTTGGGGGGAAATGCTATGTTCATTATCTTAAAAATAGCATTCCTGATTTCCCTTTCTGCTGTATTTCTCCCCCAGCTAAGTTATCTAGTGTTTAATACATAAAACTTAGAAGTCATCCTTGGTTTTTCCTTCTCCTCTTTCTAGTCTTTCAACCAGCAGGTTCTGAAGACTGATGGCAAAATATAGTCTACATATAGCTCCTTGTCTCTATTCAGCTGTTCCTTTATCAAACTAGCCTCCACGCTGCTCTCCTGGTTACTTTCTAACCTTTCCAGGAGTCACTTCTAAATACAAACAGACCCCATCACCCTCCACTAGCTCCCCGAAACACTCGTAATAGCATGTGAATGCTCTGCCACGACCTTCCAGACTCCTTGTAACCTGGCTCCTGGTTCTGCTATTTCAAATCATACTGTTGACCTTCTGTCTCACCAGACTCTGGTCGTTGTGACCAACCCGAGGGCATGGTAGGTTGGTTCCTGTTGGGGAGACTTTGTGTATTCTTGGTTCATTTGTCTTCAATCTTCTAGTCTGAGAACTCTGCAATCTAAAGTAATTGCCACTCTGCCCATCTAACCACTCTCAATCAATCACATCATTTACTATATTCACATGACTTATGTCTACTTGCCTAGTCCTATGTTTATTCACATTCACCCTCATTCAAACGCTCCAAAGTTTGAAACTCACCTTGTCAATCATTGACACACTTGATTCCCTAGCACCAAAGCGACACTAAGCCAACCAAACCAAACACATGGCCATCAAGCTGATCCAAACTCATGGCAACTTTATAAGCGGTTTTTGAGACTATAAATCTTTATAGAATCATGTACCTTCAACTTTCAGTGACGGGCCTGAATTGCTGACATGGCATTTAGCAAGCCAGCACATCTCAGAATGCCACTCAAAAACCAGACACTCGTACCACTGAGTCAATTCTGACTCACAGTGACCACATGGACAGGAAAGAACCACACTGTGGGTTACGAAGGAAGCCTCACCTTTCTCCCGAGGAGAAATAAGGAAAGTCTCATCTTTTATATGAAATAAAATCTTTCTTTATGAAAAAAGGAAGCCTCATCTTTTGCCCATGGAGCAGCAGGTGGGTTCAAACTGCTGTTCTTGTGGTTAGTCCAACAGGAAATCCACTTGGCCCCCACTCCTTTACAATGCACTAAGTCTCCATAAATGACACATCCCAAGACCAAAGTCACTGTCAGTTCCAAGAGGAGCTAAATAAATGACAGGAACAACTTGATGAGACGTGATCTTAATTGATATCCTCAAGATTGCTATAAATGACACAATAAAAGACAGAAAAGTTGAGACTCAAAAACTAACTTGCCCCAAAGTTCCATAGCAAGTTATGTACAAAAAATGTCCTGAAAACAGAATTCAATCTTTAGGCTCTCCGTTCAGTGTTTCAGCTATTATAATGCTAAAATTTTCATTTTAAACCCTCTCAAATAACTTTTAACACCCATTAAATCTTTTCCATAAGTGTGGCAACATTTTTAATGGAGGATAAACCACAAAAGCAAACTCACTATCATCTGGTCAATGCAGACTCGGCAACCCTACACAACAGGGGACAACTGTTTCCGAGACGGTAACTCTTTACAGGAGTAGAAACCCTGTCTTTCTCCGGTGGCGGGATCAAACTGCAGACCTTGTCGCTATGAGCCCAGATCATGACCCCCAGGACTCCTTCAATGGAAGAATAGATTCTCAGAAACATCAATGATACATTCATCTCAAACATAAAGCACATGAAAAAGTAAATGTTTTATATACATCTTTATTTACTTGTTCAACTATAGGCATTTTTTGCTCTCCCTATAAGTTTTAAAGACACATATTATATTCAGTCAGTATCTATCCAAAACACAACTTGTAAGCTGGTGAATACAAAAGGTAAAAGAGCTGACATTATGTCTGTGCACATAGCTCTTAGAGTCTCTAACCTTTCCATTGTTCTCCCAGCATCACTCTTTAAAATACCTAGAAAAGTGCCCATCTTAGAACCTTAAGATTAAGCATGAGGAAAAACAAAGATTAAGCATGAGGCTGAATTTTAAGATTGCATTATAAAAATCTTTATAAAATCTCCCTGAGGATAATAATAATGTTCAAATTGTTTTTAAGATACCACATAAAACCCGCATTTATATAGTGTTACCATAGAAACAATAACAGCACTCAAAGATGCCCCGTTAAAAGTGGATAGCTCAAACCATTTGAACATACCCTTTCAAAAGCCATTCATTGATGGGTGTGATTGACAACAGTTGAAGAAAAAGCCAGATTGTTGTTGGGAAGAAGGCAAGTGTAAATATCTGAATAAAAAGATGTAGTTTTAGATGCAGCAAAGCACTGGTCAGCTCCTGGAAAAATGAAGGACACAAAACAATAAATATAAGAAAACTATTTCTGAAGAGAAACTGCTACTCAAATAACAATAATTTATTAGTCTTTGATTTGGAGTTATTTCATAGTTAAAAGCTTTATGTGTATCCACATGCATAAAAGACAGAATTTTAAGAGCAAAAAAAAGCCACTCTGCTCAGAAAAGTTTTTTGATACAAAATTTCTAAAATATCCTAATATCTTTTAAATATACAGACGACCTCACAAATTCAGATTGGTACAATTTGGAATAAGCTAACTATTTTTATACTGTTATCAGTTTCAGAACTGTTGACACTAAAAATATATGGTTCTTTAGGAACATAAAAAAGCATCTTATTTAGAAACTTTTACAGGAAGTTGGAATTTGACAAGATGGTACTGAGTTTACACACAAATAGTATCTTTAAATATTTTCCTCAATGAGATATTTTTCTAACTTTTCATTGTAAATTGTGGTATAGGATTTCAGAGCAAATCAGTTTCTCATCAATAATTCATATATATTTTGTTACATGTCATTGATGACAGTCCCCACAAAGTAATGTCAGTCATTCTAATTCTTCCCTGTTTCCTGTTTCCATTCCCCCTTCTTTCTTAACCCTTTTGAAAGTTATCCTTGGAAAAAAGTTTCCCTTTTGATCTAAAATGTTTCACTATTCTAAGGAGTACTTACATCCCTACATACCATTCTCCTTATAGACCTGTTTACTGTTTGCCTGAAAATTTAACAATGGGGCTAAGTTCAGTTACACATCTGAAGAGTATCTAAAGGGTGTCTTGGGGATTTCCGTGAGTTTTGCTCTAATTTTCCTCCCACTCTGTCCAGGGCATTTTAATGTGATTCTTTGCAAAGCAGTCAGCAATGAAAGCTGGGCACCATCTAGTTCTTCTGGTCTCAGGGTCAAGGAGCCTGCAGTTCATGGGCTCCAAAAAGCTAAGTATTTCTAGCTTCTTTGACTTTCTTCTCATCTTCTCTGGACAGAGAGAGGCCAACAATTGTACCTATGATGGCCACTTTAAAGATCCTGTTTTCTACTCACCCACAAAGCAGGATGCAGACCTTTTTCTTTGTGAACTATTTTGTACCAGTTCACTTTGATGCCCCCAAGATCATGGTCCTGAGCCCCCAGATCCAGTGACTCATTCTGAGGTTATGGCTCAGAAATTTTCATAACTTTGTCCTCTATATATGTTACTATATTCATAAATAGATGTGTGGCATATGTAAATACATATGTAGAAATATCATCTGCCAAACTTTCATATATTCACAAGTATAACTGATTCCTCAATGATATTCTGTGATTTGAGATGTGTTTTTCGCCAAAAATTGACTCCTAAAATTTTGCTGTTAACATTGACTGAGCACCAGCTATATGGCAGGCTCTGAGTTTGGCCCTTTATGTGTAGTCTCATTTAATCCTCAGACACCACTATTAAGCACATTTATTATCCTCATTTACTGGTGAGGACATTGGAGCTGAGAGCTACTGCAGGGAAGCTCGGAATCAAACCCATTTGTGGCATGTTCTCCAATCCATGATGCTTCTTGCATTATATAACAGTTGTCTCAGGAAGGAAGGAGTGGTGGGAATGGCATGCACGTTAAACATGACAGCCAGGTATATCTTAAGAGTCATTTGCTAAAAAGGGATAATTAGCTAATCTTCTAGGTTCAAATATGTGCAAACTATCAAATATGTGCACTTGGATTTCTTGGAGTTATGTGCTATGTCTGTGCAATTCCAATAAAACAAATTCGCAAGGTAATATAAAAATCGTAGCCTTTTTATTCATGCAGGCGATCATTGAAGCATAATAAGGATGCCAGAGATTCACTAGTTGCAAATGAGGCACTTCACTGCCTGTCCCTCAACCCACCCCTGCCATTTGTTCAAATAAAATGTTCAGGAGTCCTCTGCCTCATAGACATTACTCAAAATGTATCGGTTTAATAAACAGTAGGCTAGTGTGGACTCGGAGAACCCTGGTGGTTTATTGGTTATGCATTATGGCTACAAAGTGAAGAGTTCAAAACCACCAGTTGCTCTTCAGAGCTCTTTATTTCCATACGGAATTACATCCTCAGAAGTTCACACGAGCAGTTCTGCTCTACCCGCCCCTTTAGGGTACGGTCCCTATGGGTTACCATCAACTCAATGGTGGTGACTGTGGCTTGATGTTCTGAATATGGGCTCATTCACTGATCACCAATTCAGGAATCTTTTAGTGGCCCCCACTATCTGTCCCCCAGTGTGGAGACAACAGCTCCCAGGTGAGATCTGAGCAACTGGAAAGCTGGGTTTTATTCAGAGCCAAATGGCAACATTGGGAGGGACCTGGGGGTACAGCGGGTTAAGCACACACCAGTCACTTCCCTGAGAAAAGGTAAGACTGCCTGTTCCTGGAAAGTTTTGTAAGGCTCATAAACTGTCCAACTTTGTCCAATAGGGGCCCTATGAGTCGGAATCGACTTGGTCACTGTAGGTTTGGTTATTCAGTTTGGAGCAACAATATCAGAAAGACCAGAAGCCACAGTGGGGCCTTAGATCAGACCTAACTGTTCAAAGCTAATGTAAGCCGTCCTTAAACTGAATAAGGACTCTTAAATTTACACACCCATACTACAGAGAAATCTCAGCGAACCTGAGACTAAATGACATTTAGATATATTCAAAGGCATTTGATACGCCATACTTTTAATTTAAAGGAATATAGTACTAAGTGATACATCAGAATACAGTACCTAAGGCATTTTCATAGCATTTCGTAGAAAGATAAATAACTTTTTTGAAAAGTAATTTGGGAACACACATCAAAAATTATAATACAATCATATTCCCCAAAACAAAAATGTCAGACCTAGGTATTTATGAGATATAAAAATGATGATAAACATTTATACCCAGAACTTATCACACAATTATCTTAATTGAGCAAAATATGTGAACAACAAAAATATCCCAAAATGAGAAAATACTTAAATAACTTACAGGATAAGTAAATGTTATGAACTATTACAACTAGACTGAAGAGTTGGGAATACATGGTCTCTATTTTACTGAAAAGAAATTCAAGCAGTCAATGTAGAATAATCTGCAATTCATTCCTGCTTTCAATAAGTACTGGCACTACTCTATGTACTTGGAATGTCTATCACAATTTAAAGTCCACCTATTATTTGTCCTAAACTCCACATATCATTTAAATCATTTGGGGGGGGGGGGGCAATCACTGCTCTTTGGTGGTGGGAGCAGGAGACCCAGCCTTGCTCCTGGAGAGTTGCTGCTGGATTTGAACCTCCAACCCAGTGGGCCGCAGTCCTGCGCACAACCATTACGCCACTGGGGCTTCAGCCCTCATTTAAATCTTATAAATTACCTCAAAGGAAAACTGGTAAACTATAAGACACATTCATACGGTATTAATCATCCTACAGAAGACTCATCTTTCTTCAGAAGAGGGGCAAGAGGGCTTAAAAGACTGAACTTCCTGTGTGCTAACAATGTTAACCAATGATATCACCACCCACCAAAACAGAAAGCATTGCCAGTGAGTAAAGTCCAACCCTATATTGGGTTTTCAAAGCTGTCCAACTTTATAGGAGCGTGCAGGCTCATCTTTCTCAGAGCAGCTGGTAGGTTTGAACCACAAGCCTCGCAGTTAGCCATTCCAAGTCTACAGACAGAATTACCTCTAATATCTCTCTGCCATGAAGTCAATTCTGATGCCTAGCAACCCTATGGGACAGGCTAAAACTGGTCCTGTGGGTTTCCCAGACTGTAAAGCTCGACAGGTGCAGAAAAGCTCATCTTTGGAGTGGCTGGTGGTTCCTGCTGCTGACCTTGGGGTTAGAAGGCCAACTGCTAACCCAGTACACCACCCAAGTTCCTCAATAGAAATATTGAGGGATTAAAAAAAAAAAACTAAAAGATAAACTGATGCTAATAGTTTCTTTTATTCTTCTATTCTCTCTGCAATGGGGGAAAACATGATTTATCATCAAAGAAAAAGTATTCCAAAATGGATCAAATCGGAAGATACTAGTTGACTTAGTGGCACTAAGAAACACGTGACATGGCATCAGAAGACTAGCAGAGTAAGATAAAACTGAAAACCCACTGCCGTTGAGCTGATTCCAGCTCAGAATGACCCTAATAGACAGAGCAGAAGTGCTCCTTCGGTTCCGAGGCTGTCGTCATTCCTGAAGCTGAAGGCCTCATCTTTCTCCCAGGGAGTGACTGGTGAATTCAAAGTGCGGCCCTTGTGGTTCACAAAGCAACTGTAACCCACCACACCACCAGGGCTCCCCTGGTACCACAAAAAGGCCCGCAATATGCATCAGAGGGGCCTGCAGAATATGCTGAGTCATGAGAGCCTGCTTAACAACAGAGCATGAAGTATTCCTAAGAAATGTTTTCAAGATGGCCACAAAAACCCAGAGGCATCGATTTGATCTGATTTGTATAATCATAAAATATATTTAAAACTAGATTACATTTATAACCATAAAATAAGTGAACCCTGAAAAGTAAGGAGACACTATAAAATTCAAACCTAAAGCTTAGGGTCACATACCCATCTAAGTATCATCATCAATAATTGGAAAGAAGACTCCATATGCAACTCATGTATTCACCTGTAAAGTAAGTTACATTGCATTACAAAAGACTTGCTGATTATCCCTGAGTCTGACAGGCAACATCAAGAAATGGTGATAATCAGGGTCTTTGGCTGGATTAATAGTTTCATTACATACCGATTTCCTTTCTAGTACATATTTGACCTCAGTCTGACCTTTCTGATCGCCTTTGCTCTGGACTTGAAACAAGCAGCATGAACCTAAAGTTTGGAATTTGTCATATTTATTTCCAAGTTAATGGGATACAATAAAATGTTGTGAAATTTGCTTTTTAAAAATCAAGAAAAATGGGCTGAGCCCCGGTGGCATAGTGGTTGTGCGCGGGACTGCGGCCCACTGGGATGGAGGTTCAATTCCAGGAGTGGGGCTGGACCTCCTACTCCCACCACCGGAAAGCAGTGATGCCAAAAAAAAAAAAAAAAGAAAAAAAGAAAAAGAAAAATATGTATGATCATCTTCCCCATGTGGGACTGTCCTTGAGACCTTTGGCTGACTGCTCTTCGTGACTAAGAGTGTACATGTCCAGGCTTATTCCACAGAACATGTGTCTGAATGTGTCTCTGCATTCAAAGGTGGCTGTAGAAAAATGCCCTCAGTGACACACTTGTCTTAGTGGTTTAAAAATAACAAGGTCCTATCCAAAGTGGCTTCCATGGGGATCTACTTGGCTGTCACAGTCAGCTACAGTGGTGTCAATGTGAAGATTAAGAGTGTAGGGAGTGAAGTGTGAAGATTAAGGAGTCTAGTCTGTCAATCTAGAGATAGCCAATGAGACCTCTGTGGGCATGGCCTTCTCCTCTGAGAATTCTGGAAAATGTGGTAATTCCTTCTTGGGGGTGGGAAACACTATCTCTCTTGGTTCACTTCCAAGGAGTCTCTCTACTGACACGGCTCACTTTCTGTGAGACAACCCTGAGGAGAAGCCACAAGGACCTCACCTGATGTGGCCAGAAACCCAGACTTAGAGAAGTCACATGGTAACCCCTGCCAGCAATGAGATGCTTCTACCACCACTGACATTGCACCCACTGACCTGTGATCTCTTTGCATTCAGCATTATCGATGTGTTTCGTGAGTCTCAAGAGGAATTTATAGATTGCTGTCAGGCATATGAGCTAATATTGGACTTATGGACTTAATCTGGACTGGGTTGGGATGTTTTTCTCCATGTTCAATTGCTCTTGTATATAAACCTCTCCCTTATATACATATGTGTGTTTGTTTGTGAATTTGTTTCTTGAGTCTACCCAAACTAACACATAGGCCATTGAAATTCAAAGCGGAGGCCAGCTCAGAAGTTTATGGGGACCATCTTTTAGAATCTCCAAGGGATGTGCTTGATAGATTTTCTCTAAGGACCCGGGATGATCACAGGTGCTCATTAATAAGAAGTTTAAGAAAAGTGCAAACTGCATTGGTGGGAACAAGACCAGGAAAGTTTCCCTGGGGATTTTTTTTTTTTTCCAATCACAACAATACACTTGTTCATTTTCAAGAGTGGTAAGGCTGTCCTATAGTCTTTAGGAAATCTTACCCCATCCACCTAATGGGCTTCCTTTTGTTTCCCAATTTCAAGAACATTTCAGAGGAACAAGATTTGAACCCCTCCAGATTGCCAAAACTGGTGCTTGGTCCTTTTGTAAATGGAAGAGCAGAGAATTCTTTGATGAAGGGTTACAAAACGTACCAAATCACTGCCACGATTCAGTGCTGACTCACAGCCCCCACCTGTGGTTTCCACGGCTGCAACTGCTTCCCAGAGCAGAAAGCAATGTCTTTCTCCTCCTGAGCTGCTGCTGGTGGTTTCAAAGTGCTAACCAGGCGGATTGCAGCAAAACTACTACACCACCAGAGGGGACGGATTAGAGAGATGTACACACTGTCTTCAAAGTGCACAGACATAGCTGGAGGACATGTCAATAACAATAGTTTGTCATTTTTGTTTATTAAGGGTTTCTATGGTTTTGTAGTAAAACTTTTTATTCCAGGTGCAGCCTGTAGCCATAGGCACTTAGTAGAAATCAGCTTAATTGAGTTGATTATGCCATAAACTTTTAAGTGACAAATCTGAAAGCACAGGTTTGAGCCAGCTAAATAATAGAGTTTTCAATGTGATTTGTCACTTCCATACAACATAGTTCCACAGACCACTTCAATGGGTACTTCAAAAACTAGAAATCATCAACAGTCACAAAACGGAAACTGTGGCCTTGTATTTGCACCATGTGTCCTATATAATTACAATACAATAGTTAAACCAATTCTATAATCCTTGATAATGAATTAATGTGTGAGGAATACTACACAAACTAATCAACACAAATCAAACTTGAACAGGGTCAATATAGATGTTTTCAAAATAAATGCATCAATAGTAAATCATTCAGTCTCTCATGTTCAAGAATGCCCTACTTTGGGACCTAATGGGTACAGAAGGAGTGGTCCCACTGGATATGGATTTGAAACATCTACCAACAGTAAGCCTGCTGCCTCCTAACTTACAAAGGCTTAGTTGTCTGGGAAATTAGCAGGGGTGAGAGAAGTTTAACATTACACAATGATTCAATCTAGATCATCTTACGTTGAATAGCTTTCAAACATGACTTTATATTGTGTTAGTTTGAAAAGGGCCTTGGAAGGAGGAAGTAGCTTTGATGGCTACTTAGATACCGTGCTAAAAAACAGGATCAAGGAATTTCACCATTAGCTCCAAATTAGCTGGATAACTCTGAAGGTTTCCTAGGTGCTTACAAAGGAGGTCAGTCCTTGGAGAACACAGAAAGCTGTGATATTTTTCCTTCTTCAACTCCCGCATCCACAAGGTTGGCTCTTGTACAGAACAGGATTAAGTATGGAGTGAGCGCAGTTGAGTCTCTTGCCAGGTTCCCCCCTGGCATATGTAACAGCTGTAGCCATTAAACAGCTACCAAGGGATGTCGTTAGAGCAACATCCCAAGTAGAGGACTTGGGTCGCAGCTGCTCCATCAGGAGCATTAGCCAAGGTCATCTGGAAAAACCTCACAGTAAGATCAACACAGAACCAGGATGGTGGTGAGGACATTTCTGTATTACTGGGCCTTACACATTTAAGAGTCAACATTAGAATTCAGGTATTGACAAGGAAAGCCTGTGCCTATAATAGTTACTCATGGTTTTTTCCTATCAATGTAATCTGCAAATGCTAGACTCTGACATATTTAGGAATTCCTATGTCACCCGCTGGTTATCTTCAGAGCAGCAAGTAGTTGGTAAGAATATTTGAAATTGCTGAGCTACAACTTACCTACTGGAGACACTGATCTGATGTATCAAAAATATGCCAATTAAAATATTTGCACCAATACACACACATACAGAATGACATATACTCAGGGAAATCATCTACATTGCCACTGGGGACATTAGAGCTAAATCCAAAGCCAAAGATACAGCTGTCGAGGTTATTCCAACTCAAAGTGGACCTGCTCCTCTGTACAGAAGGAGATAGCCTCTTCTTTCTCCTGCAGAGCGACTCGTGGGCTTGAACCACCAAACTTGTGGTTAGTAGCTAATTGTTTAAGAGTGATCTACAAAGGTAATAAAGCTTGCAGTTCACTGAAATCACAATATAGAAAAATTCTGAAAACAAACAAAATATGAGCTGCTCCACGTAATTCTGAATAGAACTTTAAAGCAATTTTTAAAAGTACACAGTAATGTTTCTCTACAAACATAAGGATAAATGTATTAGAAGGACAATTTTTTAAATTAGATAATTTCTCTAAAAATTAGACAATTTTAAAGAGTTAGAGAAATTACCTAAATTAGATAACTTTTAATTAGATAGTTTCTCTAAATGCGCGTTTTCTCTTCTACTAGAAATCCAAAGAGAATAATATACTCCACTGATTTCTCTCTCTGACTTAAAAATATCTCTATTCTTTTACTTCCAAGATCTGCTTTGAAACCTAGATCAGTCGACAATGGTAGCTAGATGTCTTTAAGGTGGTTTGTCAACTATCATGAAAAATAACAAGGCTGAGCCCCAGTGGCGTAGTGGTTGTGTGCGGGACTGCGGCACACTGGGATGGAGGTTCAATTCCAGCTCCATGGAGCAAAGGCTGGGCCTCCTACTCCCACCACCGGAGAGCAGTGATGCACCCCAAAAAAGAAAAAAAGAAAAATAACAATACTTCTCTTCTTAAAAATTTATTAATAATAGATATATTTAACATTATTATATATTATTTGACAAATCAACCGTCACTTTGGTCTGGAAAACAAAGGATTAGCCAAAAAAGTCTATAAATCCAACAAAACATCATCAAGTCAGTGTGTTCAAGCAGAGTAGCTGCCACTGTGGTTACCAGAGCTTGAAGAAGACCCCTCAGTTCAGTTGATATATGACATACATGCTCATTTTAATCACATCCTTGGAGTCTGCAGTGCTTAAAATTGTCTACAAAATGCAGGCACAAAATATGTCTAAGCTATCTTCTCACAGGCTTTAAGTTATGGCTTTGCAAAAGGACCCTGAAATTTCAAAACAGTTGTAAGTGTGAAGTCAATTTTTCTCCCTTATTTTCATGTGCCCCACAAGTTACAGTACCTCTGTTTTTAATGATAGTCCACTGTTAAAGAATATTATTGCAACCGCAATGTAGGTTACAGTTATCTCTGGCTTCAGTGGTCCTAAAAAGAGAAAAATGAGTCACTGTTACAAAAGACGTGCCAGAACATAGGTTGGAAAGAACGAAGAAGCTCCAGGGGGGTATATAGCTGCTCCTGCATGTACTGTCGTTCGCCCTACAGTTCACTGCTCTAGAGAATTTAAGTATTTGCTGTGACACCAGCCTCACTCCAGAGAGTCAGGGCAGGCTCTGTGGCTATCTGGCTCAACACACTATCCGCCAAACAGAAGAAGGAGAAAGCACAGAGGCAAGAAGAAAGGCAACATCCTTCAATCAGACCCCCAGGGGCTATCCAGTGGATTTGGACTTGTGATGACCCCTGTGTGTCAGAGAAGAACTCTTCTCTTAGGGCAGTAGTTCTCAACCTTCCTAATGCCCCGACCCTTTAATACAGTTCCTCATGCTGTGGTGACCCCTATCCCACCATAAAACTTATTTTCGTTGGTACTTCATAACTGTAATTTTGCTGCTATTATGAATCAGGCGATCCCCATGAAAGGGTCGTTCAACCCTCAAAGGGGTCACGACCCATAGGTTGAGAACCACTGTGGTAGCGGTTTCAGTGGCTGATTTTTAAGTAGATTGTCAGGCCTTTCTTTTGAGGGGTCCCTACAAGAACTTTAAACAACAACCTTTTAGCTAGTTGTTGAGTATATTAACCATTATTAGCCCAACCTTCACAACTTAGGGGGTTACGCTTTGAGCTGCTAAATGCAAGGTCAACAGTTCAAACTCAACAGGGACTCCATGAAAGAAAGAAGAGGCCATCTGCTCTTGCCACAATGCACGTCTGTCAAAACCCACAGAGGCAATTCTACACTGTCAGATATGATCCCCGAATCACAATCGGCTCAATGGCAGTGAGTTCAGCTCACCTTTCGCGTCCATGTCTCAGTGACGACAAAAGGAACATTTACTTCCACAAGTTATCAAAATTCTCCAACTTACAACAGGAGAACCAATCCAAGAGATACTGTTTCTACAGCAGATATTATTTTATCCCTTCTTGGAGATACCACATCACATCATGCGTTTGGTTCTGCCAAGCTGTGTTCCCTGAGCACTTTTAAGATCAAACTTACTTAAAAGTGAGTGAATAAATATAAAGTTCATAATAATACGTTGTTATGACTACAATCATCATTAAGTGTGGCCAGCATTCAGGACAGTGGGGAGCAGTAGGCAGGCAGATAGGCATGGTCCTTGCGCTCCCGCCTGGAATGCACTCTGGAGTCATACTGAGAAGGCGGCTAACTTGTTAACTCTGAGTATAACCAGGACGACGCTGAAATTTAAAGTGTCCTTGGTCACTTGCAGGAACCCTGGGTCAGTCGTTGTGATGTGTTGGGCTTCATCCCCAAGGTCATCTTCTACCTTGTCTGGTGGGGCCACCTTGAGTCAGAATGGACAGGACACCAAGTGAGCGGGTTGGTTTGGTGTGTCACCTGTACACAATTAATTTGAAGACCTAGTGCGCTAACAAAGGCACAACATTCTTTTAAAAGATGCTACAGGGCTGAGCCCCAGTGACGTAAGTGGTTGAGTGTGGGACTGCGGCCTGCGGGCTTGGCAGTTCAAATCCAGCAGCGGCTCTCAGGAGCAGTGCTGGGTAGCTCCCATGACCACCAGAAGGCAGTGATGCCCCCCCCCCCCCCAAA